>CABHPQ010165251.1:2952-43749 GCA_902168405.1 Peromyscus aztecus | reverse complement strand
ATCATTTAGGATCCAGAGTACACAGTATAACCTAGATAATGAGTTGCCCAGTTCACAGTATTTTCTTAGCTGGCTGTTCTCCCCACAAGGTGTTCTAGGACATCATTTGTGTGTGTGTGTGTGTGTGTGTGTGCGCGCGCGCGCGCGCGGATCTTTGATTTAGTGCTTTAGATTTACTGTATTTCTGGAAGTTACTTGTGTTACAGATAGAATCCTCCACCTTTTTATTTGATTGTATGCCCTTTTACTCTGAGTGTGTTTGAAAGCTGTTGTTGACAAGGGGCAGTGCAGCTCAAGGAACAAGCCAGAAAGTCTACAGTTTGCAGCTTGTTAAGAATGAGGTTTCTCCCTATGCTAATTCCCTGCCAAGTTCCACCCTCCTGAATGCTTAAGAGAAGTTCCTTGTCTGTCTATCCTGAATAATGGGCGTTAACAGATTAGAAGCAAGATTGTAAAACATCAGTAGCGAACTTCTGCCCTCCGGGGTCCTCCCATTGTGCTGTAAGCCTGTATTTAAGATCCCCTCCCCGCTTCAATAAATGACATTCGGCATTTAAAATTTATATATATATTATATGTATATATAATATATATATAATTGAATGAATACTGCGAATGTAATCTATGAATACCACAAATGTGATTAATATCATGAGTGTAATTAATGAATATCATGAGTGTAATTTAAAAAATAAATAAATAAATAAATTTAAAAAAAAAAAAAAGAATGAGGTGTTTCTCGCCGGGCAGTGGTGGCACACGCCTTTAATCCCAGCACTGGGAGGCAGAGCCAGGAGGATCTTTGTGAGTTCGAGGCCAGCCTGGTCTACAGAGCGAGAGATCCAGGAAAGGCGCAAAGCTACACAGAGAAATCCTGTCTGGAAAAACCAAAAAAAAAAAAAGAATGAGGTTTCTCTATTCTGATAAGTGATGTTGCTATCAACTTAATACTATCCTTTTGTTTCCTGGTAGTCTGTGAATTATGTTTTAGTTATGTGTCAAAATGCCATCTTGGAAATGATGAATGTTATCTCTGAATACAGTTTTTCTCTTCTCACTCCAGATAAACTGTCATTGGAAGGAATAGTGGTACAGAGAGCCGAGTGCCGGCCTGCTGCCAGTGAAAACTACATGAGATTAAAGAGGTTGGTGTTTTGTAACTTTAAACTGATACTTGATATTTTTCTTGGGACTTAGTTTAGGATACTTACATTAGATTGCTTATTGGCTGCATGCAAACCATAGTTTTGTTTGTAATGTTTGCTTTCTGCTCGTTGGATTCAAAACCAAGTAGTAAATGCGGCATGATGACACACACTTTTAATCCCAACGGATCCCAGTGAGTGAGGCTAGCTGGTCTACATAGTGAGTTCCAGGCCATCTAGGGCTACAGAGTGAGACCCTGTCTCAAAAACAAAACAGAAGCAAGTAGTAAGAGTGTCTTCAGAGAACTGTCAGAACCCGGCTATTGGAGTTACCTTAACCTGCTGTATTAATGCATTCTGAAATCACAGTTGATATTTTTTCCTAGTTGTACTTATGTAATGTTAAGTTGTTATGTAAGCTGGGGTCCATGCACTCATTTAGTTATTTGAGTGTGGTGTGTGGGTCATCCTTGAATGGTGTCCTCAGGTACTTTCCACCTTGTCTTGTTTGTTTTGTGGTGGTGGCTTGATTTGATTTGGTTTTAGAGACCTTATCTTTTGAGACAGGGCTCTCTTGCCATAGAGCTTGCTGCCTTAACTGAGCTGGCTGGCCTGCAGTTGGGGATTTGTCTCCACCTCTCAGCACTGGGAGAGCATTGAACCGTTGCTTGGGTTCTGAAGAGCAAACTCAAGTTCTCATACTTGGCAGATGCTTTTCTAAGGAAGCCATCCTCCCCATCCATGAATCTTGATTCTCTAATGGCATGTTTCAGAGGTCTTCAATTTTCCTACAATGCATATGTATTAGACTACTGTCTGAAGAAGCAAGTATGGTTGTCAGAGTATCATCTTGCTTTTGATCTATTCAGAATTTTATAAAGTTATGTATTGTTAATGAGATTGTTACTTCAGCCCCCAACTTTAATTTGCCATTAACATTTTGTAATTACTATTTAAAGACAATGACTTTGAGTCAGCATTTTTTCCCTAAACTTTGAAGAAATGCTTTTTATACCAGTTTCATGATTAGTATTTAATAGATTTCAGCACCATGAGATTAGAATTGCTCATCCACCCATCCATCTACCCATTCATTCATTCTGTACTGTCTGCCAGGTGCGTTTTTAGGTACCAGAGAAACAGTCGTACATGGGATAGACACTGTTGCTAAGCAACTTCGCCGAGGGCTGGTTGTAACCACACAGTGCTGCTCCTTGAGAAAGTGCTGTGTTCAAGAAGTGGCCTCCTAGTGTCCAGCATTCTTACCTGGGAGACTGTAGTTGAACTTAGCATCTCTAAGGTCATATTTCCTCCCTTTTCTTGATTGCGTTAGATGCTGTTTCCTGGGAGTGGCACAAACATGCTAGATGCTCTTTTGTTCTTTTGTCTAATCATTCCCCTAATTTAAATGCCTCCCCCGGGGCAAGTAAAAGAATGACAGTCAAAATGAACATTAGCTTTGTAAAACTGTCAAAAGATACTTCACTCTTTGTTTGCAGCCTGTAAAGTTTATGCTATAATACAAGCCTTTTTGAAAAATGATCTTCAGATAATGCAGATGTTGAAAAGTACCAAATTAGGTGTTGGACCACTTGTTGAGATCTCTTTTTGTGGTCTTGATTTTCCTTAAAGGACTTATCTGAGGATGAGAGCAGGTGGGCCACCTGCTGTGTTTGTAAAATATCTGCCTTATTTTTGCCAAAATGAAAATTATGTAGCTTTAAAAATAAGCCATGTGTCCAAGTATTCCTATTTTAGCCTTAAGTGACTGAAGGCAAAGAGCACAGTGATTCAGGAGGTACTGATCATGTGTATCACAGAGTAAGTAGCTGGTGTCCGTTTTGAAGGCTAGTAGTATTTTAACTAAGTAGAAAAAGATGAAGGTGGGAAGACCTTCAGAATAGAAGTCATAAAGACACGAGGATTGTATGGTCTGTAAGCCTAGATGTGGGAATTGTGTAAGATGACAGGTGCCTTTCTGTCATGAACTCTGTACACACTCATACATTATATACTATTTGTCCAATGTGTCAGAAACAACTCCAGATCTCTGCCTCAGAACCTATCACCAGCATTCTTTTGGCTCAGGTAATGCCACACCCACCTCACTGTCTTTCCTTGGTCCAAAAACCTTCCACCCCACAGCCAGTGTCTCAGAAAATCTTGCAGATTGTACCTTCAAAATCCTTGTTTCTGTATTCCAAACTTGCCTTAAGCAAGCTTGCCTTAAACAAGCCACAGAAGTGGCCTTGCTTTCTCATCTCGACTATTGCAGTTGCTGTCCACTAGAGTCCTGCTTCCCACCCTAGTCTCAGCACAGTAGCCAGCTCTGTAGCAGGTCTTTTAAACTCTGAGTCATGCCATTCCTTTGCTGCTGGTGTCTCAAGTGTTTCCTGTCTTGCTCAGAATAGAATTCCAGTCTTTGCAATGGTCAGTGGAGGCCTCCACAGTCACTCTGAACTCTGTGTGCCTCCTCTCCATCCTTGGCTCTTCTCCCTCTCTCCACCCATTTGGCATCAACTGCCCCAATCCCTAACAGTCTGTGAGAACTCTTGCCTTGCTCTCATCCCGGGCCTTTGTGCTGTGGTTTTCAGGCTCCAGCAGCCTTTCTTCTTTTTCAAGTGTCTGCTCCAGTACACCTTTTCATTAAGGCCCGCCTTGACCACCCTACCTCATTCTCTACTGTGTTTTCTTCATTGCATCTCTTCATTCCTATCTCTCCTTCTAAACGGTAACATTTTACCTAGTTTTTCTTCTGCCTTCTCCCTCCTGCAGTTAAACCTCTCACAAGAACGGGGGTTTTCTAGTTTTTTGACTTTAGATTTGCTGTATATCTGTTTAATTCTTTCTCACACACATTTAAAATATTTCACACACATAATAATCAATCAGTAAATACTTGGTAAGTGAAAGAATGGCAGAAAAATGGGCTTGAAAATTAAGAGCTTCACATGCCATGTAGGAAGGTACTGAAGTACTGGGTAGAATATGAAGAGATTTGTATCTAACTGAATCATTCTGACCATAGGCTAAAGATTAGACAAAGGGAAGGAAGCTAGAGACTAGATACTCAGACATAGAGCATCTGCTTCAGAAGGGAGGTGAGACGCTGTGTTTGGGGTATTATTCTGAGGCAGAGTCTGGGACTAAGAGAACTCAAACTTGGGTGCTTATGAGATGACTGATTTCTCTAGCTGGCCCGGATGTATGTCCCACCATGACTATGCCAGATTGGCTCCATCCCATCCTGTGTATCACACAGGAAGGAGTATACCCATGAAAGAGGAGGGACTGGAGGGGTTTTGTAATTTCCATACCCATCTTAATGTAAATTCTAGCTGACAGCTTACCAAGAAGACTTAAAGCAGAAAGTACTTAGCATTACAAGGGCAGTACCAGGGATTAAACTAGCGAAATAGCGAAAGAGTGTAAGTCGTAAGATGTATCTCTTAGATTTCACTTGCAGTTATTTAGTGTTGAGTGTATGCTTTGATCCCTGAGGTGAAGCTCAGTGTGTTCTTAAATCAGAAGATGCTGTTCTTGCTCCAGAAAGTTTATAGTCTTTGAACCTGAAAAAACACACATGCACCTGCTTCTGTAAGAATATGGTTATTGCCATTGTAGCAGGGAGAAGAGAAGTATGCTGGTGCTGTTGAAGGAGAAATGGAAAGGCAGATGTAGGTGACATTAAACACAAGTGACTTGGCAAGTGGAATATCCCACAGCTCAGTATCACACATATGATTGGTTTCCTCAGACACCCTTATGAGTACTCTCTCCTTAGTGCCATTCACGTGTTCTGATAATCTGGCTCTTGTCTCGCTTTCTGACTTCATTTTCAACTGCTCCTCTATAGACATGCTTAGATCACACTTCAAGGTGATATTCCAGATATGCCTGGGGTTTTCCCATCACATGCCTTTATTACGTATATGCCGCATTCTCTACCTGCAGTGTCTTTGCCTCTACACCTTTATATGCAACCCATGTGTGCATCCTTCAGCAAAATCTCTTCACAATTCCCATCTCCACCCAACTTGGGATCTGCCATTCTTCTTTTGAACATTGCCATGTCCTTATTCTTTAATGGCGTTTGTAAGTAAGTGTCCATGCCTTGTTTTCTGTTGTGCTTGGAGGATTCATCATCTATCACATTCTGATCATCATGATAGCAAGGACTGCATTATCTTTCCTTTCCTTCCTCTCTCCTTTTCTTTTTGGTTATTGTATTTGTGGTTTGTTGAATAGTGTATTCTGAATAACAAATAGCCAAAAATATATGTAAGAGTGAAGTGGATTAAAGTGGAGAAGAATTGTCAAAATGACATACAGGAACATGGGAATCATAGACACCCAGCTTCTGTGTTTCTTTTACTCAGCACCATTCTCAAAGCCTGGACTTTTTCAGTTTTGTACATATGTGTGTATATATAATATATATATATATATTATATATATATAACTGTGTGCATGCACACACATACACCTTTGAACAGGAGAATGTGATTGCAAAAATTAGATAAACACTTTGAGAATTTTATTTTAGTAATAAGTTCTTATAACTCTTAAATTTTGGTTGATAAATTTTCCAGTTATGAAGATTACATATCCATAAAATATAAGTTAATAAGATTCTGTTGTTTCTTTAGATAAAGGTGAAGTTCAATGCATAATGCTTGAAAATAAAGATGGGCGGAAGAGATGCATCAGTGGTTCAGAGTGCATACTGCTCCCCCAGGGTACTGAGCTTGGCTCCAGGGCCCACAGTGAGGGGCTCACAGCTGGGTATAGCTGCAGCTCTGGCTGATCTGAACACCTGCACTCATGTGCACACGCACCCACATGTGCCCATATTTTTAAGTAAATAAAATAAAGTCAGGGTTTTTAAATAAAAAGACAGCGTTAGAGTATGTACTTAGCATGTGAGACCTTGTGTTCACTCCCTAGTGCTACTGTGTGCATATGTAGTTAAAAAAAAAAAAAAAGACTAGTTTTCCATTTATAGAAAATACACCCCTCACACGCCCATGGTTTTTTGAGGCAGGATCTTGATGCATATCTCAGGCATCTCAGTTCTCCTGCCTCAACCAGTGCTGGGATTACAGGCTTGTGCCACTACCATGACTAGCTGAGTAAGCCTTATTATCAAAGACCTTTCCTTCCTTAATGTAAGTCAGTAATTTTAAAATTTAATTAGTGAATTTTTACTGTATTATATTTTAGTGAATGGCAGTTGAGCTACATGCTTTTAGTAACATAAGTGGCTATATTACAAAGTATAATGTTATAAATAATGTATTTATAAACAGTGTTCTTTAAGAATAATCAGCTGTATTTTAGAAAAATTTGATTTTAGTAATCAATTCTTATTATATAGCTCTGTTATTGAATTTTGGCTGATAAATTGTTAAGTTATGAAAATTATATATTCATTAAATATAAGTTAGCAAGATCCTGTCATTTATATAAAGATAGACGTTGAAATGGGACTAGTATTATAGTAAACCTCAGGAATATTGAAACCCTTAACAAACGGAATTCAGGCCAAGAGAGAAACGTTGCTGCTGTTGTTTCCTTCTGTTGTTCCAGCACACAATAGACTTGTGCATGAATCCCGATGGCCACTAGACCATGTAGAAAATAAACACCACCACCTGTTACTAGTTCTGTTTGCTGGCCTTAAAACCTTAGACTCAGCTTTTCACATGGCAAGGGAAGACCTTCCATGCTTCTGTGCTTCTCTGTATTCGATGTTAATTTGAATTGGTCTCGGTGTTTCAGTAGCAAGAGACTTATGTTGAGTTGGTGAATATATTTTACATCAGTTCATAGTGATGTGTTAGTTAAGGTTGATCTAATTTTGCTTTATTGAGTAGAACTTTTATTTTCATCTGTTGAATTCTTCATCTTTAATATGGTTAAAGTATATGATCAGCATATTTATAGTTTGTAGCCAGATTTTTCTTTGGGCCGCCAGTTCACAAAAAATGACATGAAGACTTATTAATAATAATGAAAAGCTTGGCTTGTAGCTCATATAACTTGCTCTGTAGCCCAGGATAGCCTCAAAATTGTGGCAATCTTCCTATCACAGTATACTTTTGAAAATGAAAACAGGTACTGATCAGAGAGAATGATTAAAAAGCATGTGAACTGTAACTGTTCCAAGAAAAATGGGACCTGTAGTCTTTCACTTCTAAGTAGCCGAGGCAAACTGAAAAGCCAGTCTTGAGGACAGAAGCCAAAAAATGGGAGTCAAATATTGAAATTTGTACTAAAATACTAGATGAGAGCTAAACCAGTCCAGGTGAGCCATGAGTGCTTTCATTTGTGTGTTGGGAAGCCCAATACAAACTGGTTTTAAAAAATAAAGTACATTGACTGGCATAACAATGTACAATACAATGTACGATGTATGGTGGGCTTCTGCATTGCCTTCATTTGGAGGTTCAGAGTATGATCAGCATGCCAGCTCCAATTCTGATTTTGAGAGTCTTTCTCCAGATTGAGAGCTTTCTTGGGTCTGTCCTCAGGCTCTCTTTTCTTCTAGTAGTCAGATAGCTGCCATTTGGTTCCTGCCTTTTTGTTCATATGGGGCACCTGAAGTTGAAATGACACTGTGTGTGTGTGTGTGTGTGTGTGTGTGTGTGTGTGTGTGTGTGTACACATAAGTATATATTACATAATACAATATTATATAATGTGTATCTGTGTTTTCACGTGTGTGACTGTGGAGGCTTGAAGTTGACATCCAGTTCATTCCACAATCACTCCTCTATTTATTGAGATAGAATCTCTCAGTGAACCCACAGCTTATCAGTTCACTTGTCTAGCTAGTCAGACAGCTTGCTCTGGGAAAATAGTCATTCCTCAAGAGAAGTAATCATGAGTATGGACTGTCAGCCAGGTGGTGGTGCATGCCTTTAATCCCAATACAAATGAGGCAGAGGCAGGTGGATCTCTTGAGTTCAAGGCCAGCCTGGTCTACAGAGTGAGTTCCAGGATGGCCAGGGCTGTTATACAGAGAAATCCTGTCTGGAAAAAATCATGGGGGGTTTGGGGGGAGAGTATGGCTGAGTGGAATGAAAGTTCTACCAGAAAGCATGTCAGTAATAGGGAACATTCATTCCACTGAGATAGTCATACTTTTGATTACTTCCCCTGGGGAAGGACCATTTTATTCTAAGTATGATCAAGACTTCCATTAGAAAATCATTCTGGGACTGGAGAGATGCTTCAGTGGTTTAGAGCACTGGCTGTTCTTCCAGAGGTGCTAGGTTTGATTCCCAGCACCCACATGGTGGCTCACAACCATTTCTGACTTCAGTCCCATGGGATCCAACACTCTTCTGGTCTCTGCAAGCACCATGTGTGCGCATGAAACACATACATATGTATATGCAGGCAATATACCCATACACATGAATGGATAGAAAAGAACTCCAGACTTTTTGGTGTCTTGATAATTAGACAGATAGTTAGAGTTCAAGCTCTGGGGTCAGACTGCATACTCTGAGACCAGCTCCCTGCCTACTGATCTCAACAGTGCACGTGGCCTGTTTCCTTGTTGTTTTTTGTTTTGTTTTGTTTTCATCTGTAAAAAGGACAGTGGCATTTTTCTCGGTGTGAATACTTTACAATTGTAGATGTTCACTGTTAACCTTATGGCCTTTAACCATGCAAGAATGGCTACCCTAGCTCTGAAAGTTGCCCTGACCCCATCTGTTGTTGTGGGTTTTTACTCTTTTGGGTGCCCACTACCCAGCTCCCAAATAAATCACACACAGAGGCTTATACTTAATTATAAATGTCTGCCCTTAGCTTGGCTTGTTGCTAGCCCACTTTACTTAACTAGTTATCCCGTCTAACTTTTGCCTTTGGGCTTTTACCTTTCTCTATTTCTATTTCTGTATACTTTTCATTATTTCTTACTCTGTGGCTTGCTATGTAGCTGTATAGCTGGCCCCTGGTGTCCTCCTTCTTTGGCTACTTTCTTCTCATTCTCTCCTCCCAGCTTTCTCTTTCTATATATTTTCTCTGACTGCCAGCCCCGCCTATTTCTCTCTCCTGCCTCTCCATTGGCCATTCAGCTCTTTATGAGACCATCAGGTGTTTTAGACAGGCACAGTAGCAAAGCTTCACAGAGTTAAACAAATGCAATATAAACAAAAGTAACACACCTTAAAATAATATTCCCGAAACCTGTCCAGTTTGTCTCATGATAGAGGATGCAGAGGGCTGCTTTTTAAATTGTTTTGTATTCATGGGTGTTTTTCATGCATGAACGTCTGTTCGCCACATGTGTGCCTGGTGCCCATAGAGACCAAAAGAGGACATCAAATTCCCTGCAACTGGAGTTACAGATGGCTGTGAGCCACCATCTGGCTGCTAGGAACTGAACCCAGGTCTTCTGGAAAAGTAGCCCATGCTCTTACCACTGAGCTATCTCTCAGCCCCAACTTTCTGACTATTAAGTATGCTAATGCAATCAAGTTGACCATAGTACATAAAGAGAATAAGTGCTAAGAGAGTGTCTTAGGGTTTTTATTGCTGTGAAAAGACACCATGACCTCAGCAACTTTTATAAAAGGAAAACATTTAATAGGGGCTTGCTTACAGTTTCAGAGGTTTAGTCCATTATCATGACAGGGAGCATGCCAGGAGACATGATGCTGCAGGGGCAGCTGAGAGTTCTACATCTGGATCAGCACCAGGAGACTGTGTGCCACACTGGGCATAGCTTGAGCATATGAGACCCCCAAAGCCTACCCCTGCAATGGCACACTTCCTCCAACAAGGCCACACCTCCTACGAGTGCCACTCCCTATGGGCCAAGCATTCAGACACGTGAGTCTGTGGGGCCATTCCTATTCAATCCAGCACAGAGAGGCAATCTGAAGATTTTGCAATGAAGTTCTAAGGTAGTAATCCTCTCTTCAAAAGAGAAATTCAAACAACAGAACTGCTTGAATAGTCTCCAGTTGATTCTGGAGCTGAATTAACTCTATCATCTCATCACCCTGCTCTCTCTATCCAAGGATTTCTTGTTGCTGTTACTGTTACTGCATATGGATAGATACCAGAACTAGGGGGTTTTGAACACACAGTCTTGCTGATTAGATGCTTAGAACGTCTCTCAGAAGTCTAAAGAAGTCTTGATGGTTTCCTGAGTCATGTTTAGAAATGGTCTTGTCATTCTCCAGGCAGTGATAAAGTGCCCAAGTGTGTATTTTTTTAAATATGTAGCTATAAATCTCTATGGTTAAAGATTTTTTTAAGGCTGGGAACTCTGTCCTTCTGAAGCACTAATGGAGAATAAAGGCAGCTAAGTCTTTCTGCCATAAGGGTGCTTCTTCTGATTCTGCATCCTCTTCCCCTAAACTGCTGCTTTTTAATTGTCTATTTGCAAGTGAAGAACAGTGTGAAGAAGCTGGTTTGAGATTATAACATAATTACATCATTTACCCCCTTAAAACACTAGAGCAGCCAGGTATGTGGTACACGTCTTTAATCCAAGCATGGGTGGCAAAGGCATGTGAATCCCTGTGAGTTCAAGTCCAGCCTGTCTACATGCTGAGTTCCTGGACAGCCAGAGCTAAAGAGAGAGAGTCTGTCTCCCCCCGCCTTCCCCCAAAGAAGGACTAAATTATGCTGTTTAGGGCAAGAAAGATACCTAGGAGATCTTGAGGGGAGCGCCCGCCCCTTTTTCAGCTCTCAGGGAACAGACCATGGCAGTGTCCACAAGTTCACTGCTGCAGACTGCTCCAGGTGGTTTGCTTCTGTTAGGAGATGACGGTTTCCAAGTGAGTGCAGACACTTTTAGGAAAATATATTCAAACATGAGCTCATGGCCTAAACAACAACCTGAGGATTTATGTAAGTGATTATCTTCTTTCAGGTCATCCAGTGTCTTTCAGCGTATAAGCGCTGTTTCACCCTGAGCATCTCTGGTCTTTCAAACTCCCACGCTCAGCTTGTTCTTTTTGTTCCTCTGCTGGTACCAAATGTGATTCCTCTCTTATAGAACCCAGATGTGTGGTTTTTGGTTTGGGGTTTTGTTTTTGTTGTTGTTTAATGTGGGAGTATAAGTCCTATAAAATCAAATGTTTTTTTAAGGCCAGAGAACAGAAAGAGCCTCTGTGTTCTGGCCCCATATTGCTGCCAAGTGTGCGCTGGATCAAGACCAGTCACTTTCTGCCCCCACATGCATCGTGTGCTCTCCTGACCTGCTCTCCAGGGTCTTCATCTGTTTTCTACTTGCCAGACTCCATTCCTTCCCATGCAGCCCAGATGTCAGAAGTTCCTTGACAGCTGCCCCCCACAAGGCAGACACCTCCTCCCCAGTTCTGGCTGCATGTCCCCTAATTAACACTAGCCACATTTGCTTTTCATTTTACTTCTATTACTGTCGTCTCTCTCTTGATTGTGAGTTCTTTGAGTTTAGGAACTGGTTCTCATTCGTCCAGGGAAAACTAGCAAAGGTTAATATTTGAACAGATTTAAGGTTTATAGTCTACATTGACTGATGAATATACAGAATGGTATGTTTAAAGGCATTTGTCTGCGTTTACAAGTGAAAGTCTCAAGTTCAGGGCAGCATTATTGCCATGTGGCAATTTCCCAGAGCCTCACAGCTTTGCAGAATGAAAATACCTCAGTATAAGTCTGTCTTTGTTCACTCACAGCTGAAAGTCAACAGGACTAACCTGAGGCAAAACTCGATAGAATAATTGTCTTTATTATCTGGCCATCTCCTTTTTCACCTTCTTTCTTAGCAATGTCTATATTTAGACATTGACTTTTTATCTCATTCTGATCTTTTTATTCTGTCAATTCTGAATGCATCCAGTCAAACTGAGCACTTGATTTTAAACCTCCTATTACTGAGTGTTGAAATCCCTGCACAAGGTATTTGAGTGGGCAGTTTTCCATGGGAGGAAGAGAAGTCGCTGTATTTTGACCATTTATAGATTGGCCCAGACAAAACCTAATCGGTTTGGTTTACTGGAAGGTTTGTCACCAGGACGACCATCTCTGCCTCTGGCCGGTGAGCAGTGCTGGCCCTGATGCGTTTATTGGAAATCTGTTCTAAAGACTTAACACTAGCCGGGCGGTGGTGGCACACGCCTTTAATCCCAGCACTCAGGAGGCAGAGCCAGGCGGATCTCTGTGAGTTCGAGGCCAGCCTGGGCTACCAAGTGAGTTCCAGGAAAGGCACAAAGCTACACAGAGAAACCCTGTCTCGAAAAACCAAAAGACGAAAAACAAAAGTTAAGACGTGTCTTAATACTATCTGTTGAAGGTGGCCTCTATAGGTGACCATGTTCCCTTAGGTGGAACCAAGACCATTTCTGGCTAGTCCATCTAGTGTCATTACAGATCAGAATAAGGAGTTTATCCCTCAGATGTTTTTATTTTTATGTTAGAAAATTGTGGTAATTTACAAGTGTAGTTAAGGAAGACGTTGCTACCGTATGCTAGGAGATGGTCACAATAAAAAGTGTGAATCATTGCTGTCTTAGATGTGAATATGGCTTCCATGTGGCACCACCACTACAAAATGGGCACACTTGGAAGGGAACTACACTCCCCAGTGTAGCAGACCTATGTGTGTGTGCTGCTTTCTTTGTGGAACACATAAAGTGTGGTGTGCTTCTCCTGGTCCTTGGAGGCACTAAGATTTTCATCCTTTAGACTATGATTCCCTGAAGCTTTTCAGACTAGGAAAAGCTGTCATAGACTCCCTTGTTAATTAGTGTGGATCCTGTTCAGTACATTGAGTCAGTAAGCTACTCAGTGCCTGGGACCACCAAATGTTGTCAGTCAGTTCTTTAACTTACCAGTGGTATGAACTTAATTTATACTTTGAGATGGTCAGAACTCAGTCTTTGCATTTTGTTATCCCCAAAGTGCAAGCTGTGACTCTTCATCATTGTCTGCGTGAGACTCTAATGTAGTTGTCATGAGGTGTTATAAAGAGAACTTTTAAAGCAGTTACTCAGTTTGTAAGTAGAGAAAAAGATTGATTTTTTAAAAATGACTGATTAATGGAAATGACTTTTGAGCAGGTCAACCTGCGTGGCAGATCTCTCTTAAATGGCTTCATGTCGCCTGAATCCAGTCTTTTCATTTACTGTCCTCTTAGAAAAACTTATTTCCACTTTTCCAAGTGAGAAAATTGAGTTGTGGAAAAATTAAATGATTCTCTTAGGCTCATACTTTGTAAATGGCAAAGCTGGAATTTGAACCAATATCGGATGGAATCCAGGACACTATTGACTGACAGGTTACCTCTTCCAGGTCTAGTGGTTTCAAAATACTGTCTAGTGTGCTAGGAAAAAAGAAGGAAGCTTGCACACTCCTTCCTCTCTTAGATGGCTCTTGCTCTAAAGTCCTCAGAACTTAAACCAGTATTATTAGTACCATGACTGTTGGATTACCAAGTAAATATAGTAAAAACAGTAATATAAGATATATAATTATTTCCATTTGGAATTTTTACCCAGTTTCTGATCTTGCAAATTTAAATGAAGTTTGATATCATAACTGAAGTTAGAGCTACATATATTGGTGGGGGAGAAGTAGAATAGAACAGCAAATGGCTTTGTCTATGTGGTTTTTTGTTTGTTTGTTTGTTTTTAGTCTATGTCAAATCTGGAATGCTTTAGTAATTTTGATGAAATAGTTGTGTCATTTTGAAGTTATTCATTGATCCATTTCTAGTAAAGATAGTCATTAGAAATGTGTCTGACAGCTAATAGGTCTAAAGTATTTTCTGAATAAAAGAAAGAATAAAAGTTGTAAGGCTGGGGCTTAACCAATTAGAGTCTCCTGGGCTTCCGAGGACTTTGGTCATTATGAGTCTTTCCTTTTTAAGTTATGGCATGTCACATTGACTAACATACTTCCATGCCTTCCCATGTTTCATAGCTCCCGAGCATTATTTATTACTCATTGGTCAACAGATATTTTGTTAAGGATCTAAGCATATTAAGCCATGGAACATTAAAAAACCTACCAGAGATACTGCTTTTGGAAAATAGATTAAGCTGGTGTAGTGTCCTGTTTTATGCGGTGTAAGAGATTGGCATAGGCAGTAAATAGTAGAGTTCATAAGTCCACTGATACAGTAAAGTCAGGTGGAGGGTCTAGACATGTGGGGGGAATCCAGGCAGGAACAGCAGAGCACAGGTGTAGATGTAACAGTCTTATTAAATAAGAAACACAGAGGCAAATGCAGAGTTAAAAGCCCAAGAGGTCAGAGCAATAGCTAAGAGCTGATACTAAAAACCCTTTCTTACCCCTTGCTGCCACTGCTCTCCTTCCCCTGAGAAAGAGGCCTACTTCCTGTGTATCTGTCTTTTTATTGACTTTCTGTTCTGCCTTCTCATTGGTTGTAAACCCAACCACATGATCTCCTCGTCACTGCCTGTCTATACAGACCTCTAGGTCTCTGGTTGATATTGAGATTAAAGGCGTGTGTCTCCATGCTGGCTGTATCCTTGAACACACAGAGATCTGCCTGTCATGTGATTGGGATTAAGGGCATGTGCTACCACTGCCAGACTTCTGCTATGGCTTGCTATTAGCTCTGACCCCCAGGTAACTTTATTTATTAACATACAAATAAAATCACATTTCAGTACAAATAAAATATCACCATACACAGGCAAAGCGGTAGGAATGGTACTTTGTAAACAAACCATCATGAGTAAATAGATGAAGGAACACGTTAAGGCAGCAGCCTGTGAGTAAAGCTGGCTGTAGAGTATGTCGGTGCTGGGCTGAAGACTAGCCTCCATCTACTGGTAGTCCCTGGTGAGTGCCCTTTACTATATAGGAATTTTCTAGGTCTCCTCTAGGGCTTTATCCTTGACACACCCTCCTCATTCAGTAACTAACTTAAATCTTTTTAAATATATATTTTTAGTGAGTGTTTTGCCTGCATGTATATGTGTATTATGTATGTATGTGCACCATGTGTGCCTGGTGCCTGTGGAGACCAGAAGAGAACATTGGATCTCGTGGAACTGGGGATGATTGTGAGTTACCATGAGTGCTGGAAGTTGAACTCAGGTGCTCGGTAAGAGCAACCAGTGCTCTTAATCAAAATATTTTCCTTTTTAAGATTTATTTTTGGCCTGGAGAGATGGCTCAGAGGTTGAGAGCACTAGCTGGTCTTCCAGAGGTCCTGAGTTCAATTCCCAGCAACCACGTAGTGGCTCACAACCATCTGTAATGAGATCTGGTGCCCTCTTCTGGCCTGCAGGCATAACACTGTATACATAACAAATAAATAAATAAATATATTTTTTAAAAACTGCTTCATTTAAAAAAAGATTTATTTTTATTTAATGTGCTTGCATGCAGTGCCCTTGGAGGCGAGAAGAGGATATCAGATCCCCTGGAACTGTAGTTACAGACAGTTGTGACTTACCATGTGGGTGCTAGGAATAGGACCCCAGTCCTCTGGAAGGGAACCCAGTGTTCTTAACCATGGAGCTATTTCTTTAGTCTTCCTTTAGGTGCACTTATCTCTGTAACTCTTTGCCCCTACATTTTATCAGTTTAAAATACATCAGTGTAGATACATGTCTGTCTATTTATGTATGTATACATGTGTGTAGTGTGTGTATGTGTGGGAACTCCAGCATGCATGTGTCCTCCTGAGACCAGTCCCTTGAGTTTCATATCCGTGTGTGTCGCGTTCCCCTTGACCAGAAGTTCTCAGCTTGTGGGTCGAAGGGGTTGCATATCAGATATTCATTATTATTACAATTCATAACAGTAACAAAATTAGTTATGAATAGCAGTGAGATAATTTTATATTGGGGGGGTCACCACAACATGAGGAACTGCATTAAAGGGTCGCAGCGTTAGGAAAGTTGAGAACCACTGCCCTTGACTGTCATACTTGGATGGCTGTCATTTTAGCATACCTTAACCCACTCTGGAATCCTAATGTAACACTGGGGAAGCTATAGTTTTTTGTTTCTCAATATAGGCTAATTGTGACAGCAGTACATCACATTAAGCACTGGGCTCTTGCAGGTAGAAGCCAGTGTGATGCACAGGAGGAATGCCATGAGTCTAAGGTCAGCCTGTGCTGCGTGGTGAGTTTGAGGCCAACCTGGGCTACACAGCAAGATTCTTGCATTAAGTAAATTGATTTGTTTTTAATTTAAAGAATTTGTAAGGTCATGCATGATCTGACCCTCAGGACTTTGTGGTCAGATCTTGAGATTTCTTCAGCCTCCTCTCATTCATTGGCAGCAGCCCAGGAGACCACCTTGTGTCTACCAAACAGAACAGTCTCATCTCCAGTTTCTTCTGCATGTGAACAGGCCTTTTGCCAGACCCTCAAGTGGAGTGGCAGCCTCCTTCTCATCGTGCAGTTCCTCAGTCCACGTTGCCCTCCCTGGCCCTCCAGGCTGAAATAATGTAGCCTTCCTCTCAGTGCAACTTCCTAGTTCCTTGCTGTCTTAATCACTGTTCTGTTGCTGTGAAGAGACACCTTGACCAAGGCAACTCTTCTAAAAGAAAGCATTTAACTGGGGGCCTTGCTTACAATTTTAGAGCCTTAGTTCATTATCATCATGGCAGAGAGTGTGGTGTTAAAGCAGTAGAGAGGGCGGGGGAGATATTGCTGGGTCTGGTGTGAGCTTTGAAACCTCAAAGTACACACACACACACACACACACACACACACGCCACACTTCCTCCAGCAAGGCCACATCTAATCCTTGTCAAATAATGCTACTTCCTGATGGCTAAGCTTTCAAATATATGAGCCTGTGGGGGCCATTCTCACTCAGAGCACCACACCTGCCATGTTATTTCTCAGTTTTATTCTTAACACTTACACTACCTTTGTTAGTTATGACTAATGCATTGTCCGTGTGCTCATCAACTAGTGTAAAGTATAACGTGTGGTGGTGCATGAAAAATACTTATTACGTGAATATATGTTGCTTATGATCCTGTTTTTAAATGGTGTGTGTGTTTGTCTTGTCTGTTTTGTGATTATGTGTGCAGAGGCCAGTGTTCTATCCCCTGGAGCTGGACTTGAGGCACTTGAGATGTGTGAGCCACTTGAGGTGGGTGCCAGGAATTGAACTCGGGTTCCCTAGAAGAGTGGTGCATGCTCTTCACTACTGAGCCATCTTCAGCCCCTTAACTTTCTTAAGACTTTTCTTTTAGGCATGTATGGGGGTGTGCTCCACGTATCCGGAGCTTGTGGAGGGTCAGACCCCCTCAGAGCTGGAGTGACAGGGGATTGTGGGCTGCCCGTTGTAGCACTGGGATCCTCTAGAAGTGCAGCAAGCTGGGAACTACTGAGCTGTCTCTCCAGCCTCTTTATAATTGAAAGGTTGTAGTCTTCGGTTTGCTTTTTAGGATTCTGTATGTCCCAGCCTAGCTTTCACTTGAGATTCTCCTGCCTTAGTCACTTCAGTGTTGGGATTATTACAGATGTACCACCATGTCCAGCTTAGTCTGATTTGATAATCAAGTTATAGGCTTTTCTTCTTTTATTAAATCCTAATGGTTTTACCCTGCTGAGCCATCTCTCCACCCTTCCTCCAAAGTTAATTCTTCAATCTTAATAAGAATGTATGTTTGGGTTTTTTTTGTTTGTTTGTTTGTTTGTTTTTTGGTTTTTCAAGACAGGGTTTCTCTGTGTAGTTTTGCGCCTTTCCTAGAACTCACTTTGTAAACCAGGCTGACCTCGAACTCACAGAGATCTGCCTGGCTCTGCCTCCTGAGTGCTGGGATTAAAGGCGCGCGCCACCACCGCCTGGCGAATGTATTTTCATAATAAAATTTGACCGGGCAGTGGTGGTGCATGCCTTTAACCCCAGCACTTGGGAGGCAGAGGCAGACGAATCTCTGTGAGTTCGAGGCTAGCCTGGGCTACAGAGTGAGTTCAGGAAAGGCACAAAGCTACACAGAGAAACCCTGTCTCACAAAAAAAAACTATATATGTATGGTGTAGCATATTATATGATATATGCATGTGCTGTCATGCTGTAGTTGTAATCTTAAGTGTCCCCCAAAGATTTGTGTCTGAGGTTTGATTCCCCAGAGGTGTATTGTGAGGTAGGGAAACTTAAGTACAGCCTCGTGAAAGGTAGGGCTTTGCCAAGAACATGTGGCCTCAAAAAAGATATTAGGGTACCAGCTGTTCTTCCTCTCCTCTTTTGCATTGCAGCCATAAAGTGAGTGATTCTGCCTTTCACTCACTCCTTATAATGATGTACAAGCTAATCTTGGACTAAAACCTCTAGAATTATGACTCAGAACTTTTCTCTTTGTAAGTTGAATGTGCCATGTATTTCTTATAATTATAGAAAACTAGCACAGTTCCGACAAGAAATTAAAGATGTCCATACCTGTTGAAACCAAAGTTAATACTACACAGAGCAGAATCCCCCCCCATCAGTATTTTATATTGTTAATAATATGGAGCAGAGTTTTCCCCTGTTATATGTCAGTATTCTATACCATAAAATGAATGGTGTCCATAGCCAAGCTTCACAAGTTCATGCAACAACCCTCAAAGTAAATTTTGAGCATTTATTATGTAGCAGCAGTCAGGAATGAACAGATGAGGAAGACACTCATCTTAGAGTTGCTCACTATAGATATTGTATCTGATATTCGGTGTTCCACATAATTAAATATATTTGTATAGTCCATCTACTTCATGGACTGCAGTTACACCATTAGCCTTTAAAACTTCATTTTGTAGTCCAGAATGATGCAGGTGTATTGAGAAAACTTACTGCACACATGTGTACACACACACCCCTCAGAAGGCTAACATGAACAGGAAACACTTTAATTTGTGAGTCTGTTGTTTACCACGGTTGTCTGGTACACTCATCAGTTTGGGAGGAGGTGGGTGTGGTGATGGACGGACAAATGCTATTGTTCCCAGACTTTTCGGTTCTTATTATATAATTACATTGGGTGCCATCTGGCTTTTTCTGTATGTGTTAATTACTTGTGGTTCTTCTGTTTCTGTTATTAGTGCACTTTGGCTTAGCTGCTTTTTAAATACAAACTTTAAGTGTTTGTTTTTTCATCATAAAATGTTATCCTTTGGGGTGAAATTCATGGAATCCAGCCCATGTAGGCTCTAAATGGTGAATAAATGGAGGTACAATGTACTTACTCAGATATATATATAAAATAACTACTGGTAATCATGTTAAAGAAATAATTCACTTTTTCATGAATATTTTGTTCTAAAAATTATCTCGTGGTTTTTCTCTGTTACTATGTTTTTCTTTCTTGAATTTTATAGGAATAAGTTGTTTATATTAGTTTATATTTGTTTTTTTAACTTTGGAAGATTGAAGGTATTTGTCCAGTAAGATATACAATTAATAAGCTCAAAGAGCTGGCAAGAAAAACACGAATAAGGATAATTACCATTCCTTTGTGGATATTTGAGAAAGGGTCTCATATTATAGACCCGATTGGCCTGAAAATTACTGTGTAGCCCACGCTGGCCTCAAGTTCATGGCAATTCTCTCTTCACTTACTAGCTATTGCTGTCTCCAGCAAAGGTTTCCTGTATACTTCTTAAATGATTTAATGAAAATAACTGTAGTGGGTCTTTCTAAACAGTGTTACATATTACATCTGTGCACACCTTATATACAGACTTCATTGAGAACCAAGCTTAGCCTTCCTTCTCTTTAGCTCATGTTTTCATATGAGCACTTGTATTTGAACTGCGCCCTGGGTGCTTCCGAGTACCGTCAAGAATAGCGTATGGTCTTTCCCAAGTGGGTCCTGGGTATTACAGTTCGCATGTTCTTTTCCTTGTCTTCTGCAGTTCGTCTGTTTTTTCTCTCAGAGCTGCCATTTTATCATGTTAACAGTCTCTTGCAGCCCTCTCCTTTTTTGGGAGGTGTGGGTGGAGACAGGGTTTCTCTGTGTAGTCCTGGCTGTCCTGGAACTTACTCTGTAGACCAGGCTGGCCTCGAACTCAGAGATCAGCCTATATCTGCCTCCCAAGTGCTGGGATTAAAGGCGTGAGCCACCACTGCTGGCTCTTCTTTTCTGATTTGCTGTTTTTAATTCCTGGGAGCTAGGAATCCGGTGTGTGTTAAAGAGGACTGCATATGTTCTGAGTTGAGTGCTCAGAGCTGCCATACTAAGCCTTGTGACATCTGTTTTGGTTGCTGAGATGGTTTCTGAAATTCTTTTTGGTTCTGGTGAAGGCACATGTCATTCATAGTATCTAATAAGTCACAAAATGAAAGAAGGTTGTCTCAGCTTAAGACCCTTCATTAGGGTAACTTGGTCTTTGTGATAATGATACACTTGTGCCATCTTTCTGTAACTTGGCTATATAATAAAGTATTGCTAATTAAATTTCCTGATGTCTTTCCCAGTGCTTGGCTAGGAAACTGAAACGTGCAAGCAAACAAGCTCTTACTATTAAGCTGCTGATTTCCAAAGTCGATTTCTCTGCTGATCATTAAAATTTCTATCATGGCCGAAGTAGGCAGCTTCAAAGTCTAGTTTTGTTTTGACTGGTGGCCAAACCCTGTGCCTCCTGTATGAGACAGGCAGATGCTCAACTGTTGCTTTGCACTGCTCTCCCCATATCAGGGTATTTTATAGTTGGTCCGGTGAACATTCCTCAACTCTCCAGCTGCATTGTGAGCCACCTTCTTTTGTAGGCACTGTCAGTGATTGTATCTACAAAACACAAGAAAGATAAGATTTCTCTTTGAAAGGCTTGCCAAGTATAGGCTTTTTCAAGCTTTTGTGTGAGGATGCAAATCAGCTCAGGTCTGTACCTGGAATGTAGATTCCAGAACCAGCAGCAGAAGTCAGAGCTGGAAGTAGACACAGTAGTTCACAGACAATCTGAAGAGTGTGATATAGGTGGCCCTTATATGTAAAGACTTCTTAACGGGTGGTATGCTTTCAAATAATATGCAGACAAGAATAAAACAATGCTCTATTTAACCCAAATTCTATTTCCTCTGTAAGCTAAACTGTAGTCAATGCTACAGAATTTTTTTTACAAGAGACCATAAAATTATCATCATCCCTTAAAATTATCACTTCATTAAATTGTAGCTCTCTTAGTTGGTGAAGTACACTGATGTTCACACAATGACAAAGTGAGCTGATAACATACTTCTCAGAAGTGTCCAGGCTGTCCTTGAAGTCATCCTCCTGCCTAAGGCTTCGAAATGTTTGGAGTGTAGGTGCTCACCCTCTTGCCCAGCCCAGAAGTTTGTTTTTTTATTTGTTGGTTGGTTGGTTGGTTGGTTGGTTTTTCGAGACAGGGTTTCTCTGTGTGGTTTTGGTGCCTGTCCTTGATCTCGCTCTGTAGACCAGGCGAACTCACAGAGATCCGCCTGGCTCTGCTTCCTGAGTGCTGGGATTAAAGGCGTGCGCCACCACCACCTGGTCCAGAAGTTTATTTTTTTAACTACCTCACCACAGTTATTCTTTGCCCTAAAGAACAGCATTGGTCTCTTAACATGCTTCCTCCCAAAGACAGTAGTGAGTAGAAGGTTAGAGCAAAGACAGGAACATTCAGGGACTTTAAAAGTGCAGTGTCAGAGAATGTATATTGAAAGGTACACTGCCAGAAATTGTATTACTATTTTCTTCCACAGAGAGGACTCTAGGTAGCTAGCGGAGACTTAGTTGTATTATGAATCTTTTTGTACTGTACAAATTCTTTTCCAAGTGGTTGGGTTACCCATCCAAAACTATGTGTGGGACCATAGAGCATGTCGCAGGGGTGGAGCTTTCCTTCTTGTAGGTGCTTGGTTTGAGCAGCCCTCCCTTCAGAAGCTGATGCCATTCCTGTACATATTGGGGCCTGTTTCCTAGTGATCTTTGCTTCTCCGTCACTCTGGTTTCCTATCAGAAAGAGTAGCATTTTGCTTCTTGCAGCTTAATACATGTCAATATTATCTAGTATATGTTAATGTCTAGAATATTACAGTTCCCAGTATTACTCACTTTCTTTTCTCAGTTTGTATTACTTGTTTGGTCTTCCATGTCGATTTAAAGACAATTTTTACCAAATTAATAAAGCTCCAGTAAAAACCTTTGTTTTCAAGCCAGGATATTGAGAGGAATGTGCTGTTTTGACTATTTCATCTTAACCATGTGGAAATACAGCTGCCTGATCCAAGCCTTCTTTTGAGTCTTCCTGTAGTGCAAATCCTTGGTAGAAAGTTGAACATTTTTGCTAAGAATTGGCCTATTGTAATTGCTTTCCTTTTAATAAATATGGCACAGCTGGAATATAGAAAAACTACTTGGGATACTTACACTATTGGCATGTAATGCTTTTTCCAGTTGTTTCTCTCTTTCCTTAAGGTATATCACTATTAACCTATAAATGTGTATTGACATTTTTTTAAAAAATTTCACTAGCATATGAAACCTAAAAGAGTATATAATCATTTGACATAAAATATGTTCTCATAGTTATTTAAATAAAAATGTAAAGTAAAGTGGACTATTGATCAGATATAGACAAGAACTTGATTTTCAGTTTATTGATTTCTTTACTCTAAGAAAAACAAGATTGAGCATTACAGAACTGCAACTGTACGGACTGGTTTTCTAAAACAGACCCATGGAACATTTACCCAGCCATGAACTTTGAGCGCGTGACTGTGACGCTTCACTACAAACATGTGGCAAAACCTTTGTGTGCAGAGAGCATGCAGTGGGCTTCCTCTCCAGTGCCCCTGCCTTGTCTGCTTTCACTGAAGAGTTCTCTGCAAGTTTTATTAATGCACTTTAAACAGATTGTAGATCAGTAGTTAATGTCTGTTACCTGATGGCTTCTGGACTCTGAATGTATTAAGTAGAGTGTAATTGAATAACATGGTGGATCATTGACATTTATGCTCACTTATGCTACTTATAGCTGGGGACCACTGCTGCAGTAAAGAAATGAATAAAGTACTTGGGGAAATAGGACGTTGTGGATCGAGGGACAGCTTCCCTGGGGACGTGCAGCCCAAGAAGGCATTGCCATGAGAGATGAGGACCAGGACTAACAAAAGGCTTCCTGAGTGAACATCCTTAGAAGCTCCAGAAGGTTTCTTTGGGAGATGTTCTGCCTTGCCTTCCCTTCTGTATCATGTCAAGGCTTTGCTGTAGGCTCCTGCAGTACACTGCCCAGGTAGTAGTACTGGGCCCCAGCCCTTTGGAAGTTAATGTCGCATGTCTGCTCACCACACTCACAGCCCATTCTTCCTTAGTCAGCTCTGGAGCATTTGTTTCTTGTTCACTTGTCCTAGCGCATTCTCCTTACTCTTCCTGCTGGACATGATGCGCAGTTTAAAACGAGTCCTTTGCTACAGCCCCACCAGTTTAATAGCCGGCTCCCAATAGCTTAGCTGGGCGTACGGGACTTCTTCAGTCTCACTTCTGTCCTTCTGTCTGTTCCTCTCCTCTTTCTTCCTTTCTCACTCTCTCGTTCTCTTTTCTTACTTTCTCTCTCTTAGAACTTCTGAGATTTCCTCAGCTTTCATGGAATTGGTCACCTTCTCCTGTGTCCCTATTCTCCTCCCTTTTGCACAGTAAATGCCTACTGAGGACATCCTCCTCCTAAAGCAAGCCTCGCCTTAGTCCTCCAGACAGTCACTCCACCTTCTCTGTGGGTGTGTTCCCTTCCTGTTGCAGCTCTCCTCCATGGTCTTGCTTGGCTCTCTGGGCTGGCCTGTGACAGACAGTCTGTCAGGAGATGGTAGAAGTGTGGATGAGTTGGTTTGCAAAGGGGCTTTTATTAGGAGAGCGTGACTGGTGAAGGAAGCACGAATGCTGCGTATTTCAGAGAAATTGCAGAGTGTTGATAGAATGCATCGTGGTTCGAGTGCTTGAGTGTGGGAGAGAGGCACTCCAGTGTATGTATCGGGAAACGTGGATGATGGATGAGGTCCTGTTCTGGAAAAGTGAGAGGTGGGAGGTTGAGAGGAGAATTTCTAACGGGTCAGTGTGCGCCAGTCAGTAGAATAGGGTTTACAAGACCTAACAAAGAAATTTAGAAGGATAAATCAAAGAACTAAAATAAGCTAAAGAACTTATAGGATGACACACTTAACCAAAGATGAGACAAAAATGCCGGGTGGGGGCAGTGGCGGTGCATGCCTTTAATCCCAGCACTCAGGAGGCAGAGCCAGGCAGATCTCTGTGAGTTCGAGGCCAGCCTGGTCTACAGAGCAAGATCCAGGACAGGCACCAAAACTACAGAGAAACCCTGTCTTGAAAAACAAACAAACAAACAAAACCAAGAATAACATTGCCTTTTTTTTTGTGGAAGTCAGTAAATTTTGTTTATTGCCAGTCTCCATAGTCTCGGTGGTTTTGGAGGAAATCTAACTAGTCCTAGTAACGTGTCTGTCTGGTATGAGGTGCTGTAGTTCTTTGCGATACATTCCATGTAATTAAGACAACGCTTCATTTAGAACTAGAATTTTGTAGTGGTATAGCGTCAAAAGATCACAATATAACATTGAATGAAATAGCAGCTTTTGTTAGTTAGAAGGAGTCCGTGATGAATGACAATATAAAATCATAAGAAATGGCAAAAAGCCTTGGATTTTCTTAGTTTGCAACTTTTGTATGGGACGAATTATTTGGCATGGAAATTTAACTGCTTCAGGTCAAATCCAAATCTAGCATTTGTCTTTTGAAACTGTTTCTCAGGTATTTATCTCCAGCTTTTATTTTTACTGTTGAAAGTTTACTTTCTTCTAATAAGAAAAACATGTGCACAAAGCCTCCTTTTAGCCTCCTGTGTATCCCCTCAATGAAGAGAGAGCCAGAGACCATATGGCTGAAGGCTGTGGGGGCCCTTTGCCTATTCGCAGTCCTGTTTGGCAATCTTGGAGGTTTTCCCCATGTAATATCAATATCAGTGCCTCAGCAGCTGGTCCTAAATAGAGCTCTCTCCCTTGAAAGCTACCTCCTTCTCTAATTTTTTTCTTCCTGACTTGATTAGGCTTTAGTTAGCATGAAAATCTCTTTTAATTTTTTAAACAGCATGCTAAAATTTGCATTTTCTTTTAAGAAACTCTTTATGAATCTCAGCCCACATTAGTGGCTATACACTACCAGATATTTCCCATCTATTCCAGCATTTATATTTTCACGGAGTCACTAATGAATTAGCCTCTTGCTATATTTGCTTAGTCACCATAGCAACAGCCCTTGGTTAGTATACACCTGGGTAACTTCCTGCAGTTTGACATGATGCACAGCCAACAATTCTGATTTCCACTTATAGGCAACTGGAATTTTGTAGATGGTGCTTTTTAATTTACTGAAGAGAAGTTGTTTGATTCTACTGCTATATTGTGTTGGTATGCATCACATAGTCATAGAGTGTAGAAATTTTAATTTAGAAAAATGATTCAGACTTTTGTAGCTACCTAGAGAAATAGTACTTCTCTCATTGTAAACATCTTATTTGATCTCTAGCCTTAACATTTTTAAGAGTCAGAGAAATTGGGGGTTACAAATTGAGGCTGCTTAATAGCCTAGGTATTTAACTTTAAAAACTTCAAATAATTCTGATTATAAGCCTTCGGTGTCTTTGTTTTGTTTTTTGAGACAAAGTCTCATTCTATAGCCCAGGCAGTGTTCACACTCACTATGTGATCCAGGTTAGCCCGGAATTCTCAGTCCTTTGCCGGAGGTGTATACCACCACACACAAAAAGCCTTCAGGTTTTTTTGTTTTATTTTATGTGTATGAGTATTTTGCCTGCATATATGTATGTGTGTGCCCATGTAGACCAGAAGAAGGCATCAGATCCCCTGGAAATGGAGTCAATAGATGTTTCTGAGCCACCATATGGGTGCTCAGAATTGAATCTTGGTCCTATGCAAGAGCATCAAGTGCTCTTAACCACTGAACCATCTCTTCAGCCCCCAAGCCTTCAGTTTTTAATATAATAAAAGATGAAAACTGAAGATAGTTCTCATCACAGTGATGTGTTGTAAGATGTTCTCTATGCTGTGAATGTATTGCTATGATTGATTGATAAATAAAACACTAATTGGCCAGTAGCCAGGCAGGAAGTATAGGCAGGACTAGCAGAGAGGAGAATTCTGGGAACAAGAAGGCTGAGTCAGAGAGACACTGCCAGCCACCACGATGAGAAGCAGATGTTAAGATAACAGTAAGCCACGAGCCACGTGGCAACTTATAGGTTAATAGAAATGGGTTAATTTAAGATATAAGAAGAGTTAGCAAGAAGCCTGCCACGGCCATACAGTTTGTAAGCAATATAAGTCTCTGTGTGTTTACTTGGTTGGGTTTGAGCAGCTGTGGGCTGGCAGGTGAGAGAGATTTGTCCTGACCGTGGGCCAGACAGGACCAGAAAAACTCTAGCTACAGTAATGTTTTCCATCTTCCTGCTGTCACGTTTGTGTTAAATCAGCCTCTTTGAATCTCATTTTACATTCTTTCTTACACTTCTCAGTCTTGCTATATGGCCCTGGTTGGCCTAGAACCCAAAGAGGTCCAACTGCCTCTGTCTCTGAAGTGCTGGGATTACAGGCTTTGTGCCGTCATACCCGGTAGCCTGCTTCATTAAGCCCACACTTCTCCTGAGTCTGTTTCCACTGTGTAAATGTGATTCCTTCAGATTACATGTAGTACAGATATGTCCTTCAGAAAACACACGTTCTCTAATAGACATTTTTGAGGGGAGAAGATAGTATGTTATTCATGGTAGCATTTATAATTTGAAGAATCTAGTCTATCTTAAATGACATAAAGAATATCAGTGTGCCATCTGCTAAGAAATCTCCAAAGGCTAATTTTATTTAAACCTTCGTGCTCCTTTCATATATAAATTGCTCTTTTAAACATTCTCTTGTGATTTTAAGCCACACAGTTTATATGAATTATTTCCATAAAAGTCCACATTCCTTTAATATTCTCATTTTGATCCTTACTGATTTCCTTCATGGCTTTAAATAAAGAGGAAAAATAGGCATGTTTTAGACTGTTCAGTCACATGTGTGTTCTTATACTTTGTATCTTTTCATTTGTTCCTGCCTAACTTGATTATTGGGTAGATTGTACCAGGAGACCAAGGTTTTAGCTGTGGTTGTTACTAGAACTTTATCCTGTTCTATGGACACGGACTTTGCCCTTGCCTTCAGACAGCATGAAAACCTTGAGTCAGTTGTAGAGGGATCTAGAGAAAGGAACTTGATATAAAAATGTTACAAGTTGACTAATTTGGCAAAAGTTGTAAGAGCTTTTACCTTCCTACTTTCCTCCTGGAAATCAACCTGAGTTGATTTTCCTGAGTCAACCAACCTCATTAATCAGTTTTCTGCCCCCCACCCCATAATAGGTTTCTCCACTAACGCGGTAAGCCAGATCAAGCCAAATTGAAAACTTACAACAACAGGTTTATTTGAGCAAAGCAACTCTCGAACCGGTTCTCTAGTCCTAGAGATCGAGGCTGGAGAAGCCACATGCCCAAACTGAAGCAGGGAGATTATATGGTTATAGGCAAGGGGTGATGATGTGTCTACCACAAGCTGGGTTTGTGCCCCAGTATGGTCAAAAGCTGAGCACTCTGGGGGGTGGGGGGGTGGGGGACTTGGGCAAGCAGCTAGCAACTTGAGGGGAGGAAGCTGCAATGGCTGCCAAGAATGCAGAACTGAGCTTTTTGATGTCTTCCCTTTGTTGGGAGATTCTCAGAGTGGTGTAGGTTTGGAAAGATAGAAGTGGGCTTTCTGGATTATGTAGGGAAGAGCTGGAGGTTCCAACTGAACACTCACGTTGGTCACATACACAGTTGTATACCAAAGCAGCATTTGCAAAGTTCTGCATAAGTGATCCAGGTCACTATACCAGCAGCTCAGAAAAGTAGGCTATTGCTCATCACTTCGTGGCTTGCCTCATGGCTCCATGTAGCTATATTGTAATTTTTACTGTCTGTATCTTGTTGCTGCAGAAAACTTTGCATTTAGAACAAACAGGATGAACCATTTCTGCAGTGCTTTCCTGCTTCTACTATTAGCATGAAAAATGTTATTTAGTTGGACCCATGCAGTTTCTAGCTCTATGAAGAAAACTATGTAGTCTTCATGGATCATGTTTTAATATGGGGGAAATGTTTTAGACTAATTGTTGGTCAAAGTAATCTGTATGTTTCAGGATCTTCCACTCAAATATATGTGTTTACTTTCATTAAATTCAGACACATTCTAGTCACTACTGGTTGAAAACCATATGAGACTTGACTTGAGTGTCCCAAAGGATTGAATGTTTAAAGTATATCAAATATATCCAGACTCCAGTGAGCCAGTCATGGTTGTACATGCCTGTAATCCCAACATTGATGGGGCTGATATAGGATTATCAGCCTGGACTCAAGTGATACTAAGTGTCTAAAAAAGCTTTAAAAAAAAAGTGAAATAACATTTTAAAAAAGTGGTATTTAATTAAAAAAAAAAATATGTACGGTTAATCCATACCGTCAGCTATCAAATTTTATGTCTTTTGGTGCAAAAGGTGAATTGTAATGAATTATTAAAGATTTATTATGTATACAGTAGTATATCTACATGTCTGCATGCCAGAAGACGGCATCATCTCATTATAGATGGTTGTGAGCCACCATGTTGTTGCTGGGAATTGAACTCAGGACCTCTGGAAGAGTAGCCAATGCTCTTAACCTCTGAGCCTTCTCTCTAGCCCCTGATGAAGGACATTTTTAATCTAATGTAACGAAACACCACCATTAAAATAATAATAAATGAACACAGGTTTCGTTTCCTAAGTCGTATTTCTAAAATCTAGTATATAAACCAAGTAATAATTAAAAGATATGTGCTTCTTGAGGTAATTCCTATACATATTGGTACAATATGGGTCCTTCAGTAGCAACAACAGGTACAATAACAACTAAAGCATACTAATAGTATGCCAACATTCTTCTCCTCTTGCTCTCCCTCCCCTTCTCGTTTTCCTCCCCCCACTCCTCCCTCCCCTCTTCCTCCTTTTTCTTTTTCTCCCCACCCTCATTCCTGATGTTGAGCCTAGGTTCTCAAGCACTACTGAACTGTGTGTCCTCAGACCTCGTTAAGGGCTTTATAATTATTATTTCATTATTTATGTGTGTGTGTGTGTGAGTTTATGTGTTACCATATGTGTGCATGTGTGCCCACAGGTGCCCTCAAAGGTCAGAGAGCTTTGAATCCCCTGGAACTAGAGTTCTCAGTGGTTGTGAGCCACCTGCTGTGGTTGCTGGCAACTGAAGATGGGTCCTTTGCGAGAGTCAATCCCTCTTAACCACTGAGCCATCTCTTCAAGCCTCTATTTCATTTTCCTTGATAGCATTTTTCTGGTTTACCAAGATCTTAGGAAAACTGACTGATTTAACCACCATTACACCCATGCTGAACTGAAACTGGAAGCCCGGGGTGTGTATGCTAGCCCTGCCATGGTGGTGTGGTTCACTTTTGTACTCTGTTGTACATTGTTTTTAAGAAGATCGTTTGTGCCAGAAATTTACTCAGTCTGTGTGTGTGTGGCATGTGATGTGTGCAATTGTACTCATCTTTAAGTGTATGAGAAATTATGCCTGGCTTGAACTAAGGAAATAAGTACTGCAATGGATAAGTTGAAAGTTACCAAAATTTCTAATTACTTGAACAAAATCTTGAGTCAGTGTGAAGATGAGATACCCAGTTGCTCCCAAAGTGTGCCACCTTCTCCTTGACCCCTCCCCAGCTGAGCAGATGTTCTTAGCTGCTTGCAGCCAGGGTGCTGGGTACCCTGCTTAGAGGAATCCTGTCCACTGAACATACCTTGATGTTAAAGAAGATTCAGTTAGAAAAGAAAAGGAAACCATAGCCAGGCATGGTGGTGCATGCCTTGGATCCCAGGACTTGGGAGGCAGAGGCAGGTGGATTTCTGTGAGTTGGAGGCTAGCCTGGTCTAAAGAATGAGTTCCAGGACAGCCAGGGCTACACAGAGAAGCCCTGCCTTGAAAAACAAAGAAATAAAAAAAGCCGGGGGGTGGGGGTAGAATCATGGAAGATGGTAAAATGTTGAGACAGTGAGGTAAGATATTTGTGTTTTGGAGTGTTTAGTGGAGATTTCTACTGTTTAACTAATAGGTAAGTAAGAAACTATTGCCTACTCTTGTATATTCTCCCTGGAGAAGTGAGAATTAGTTAAGTGATTGACTGTCTTGTACTGTTTCAGGTCAAAACAGAAGCTAGGCAGTAGTTCTTTTAAAGACACTTAGAAAGTCTTTATTACGCTAAATGTCATTTATTTCACCTTACTCTGCCCGTACTGAAAACTGTGGGTGGATGTTGTTTCGAACAGAAATCTAGAGAAAACAAAGTCCAATGTGATTCATCATTTCCAACTGATTTTGGGCCCCTCCTCAACACCTGGCTAGCTGATATAATAGATCCATTTGGGATATGATATTTTCTTTAAAAGCTGTGAATATTTAAAATGAAGGTAGTATGCTTATCAAACTTGAAAAGCATCTCAGTTTATTTATAATTGATTGTGATATGGATGATTAGCTCTGCACAAGGAATCCTGATTGAATGTATTTTGAGATGGAGTCTTATTTTGTTACATAGATTCTCCTCAAACCCCTGGACTCAAACATCCCTACCTTACCTCCCTGTCTAGTATGTACAACTGCAGTGTGTGCCTCTGTGCTCTGCATAGAACTGTTGTTAGTATTTTTCTTTCACGGCGCTGGTTAAGCTACGGCGGCGCTGGCGGCGCTACCCCCCGCGCCCGCGGCTGGTCGCCGCCTGCAGCGCCACGCCGGTGGAGGAGCGTGCTAAGTAAAAGAATCATGGCCATGGTTACCCTTTTGAGCTTTATTGAGAGGGAGAGAGAGAGAGAGAGAGACAGACAGAAGTGGGAGGGAGGAAGAGAGAGACAGGGGGCCCGCCGGGAGAGAGGAGCGGAAAGGAAGGGAAGAGAAGAGAAGAGAGATTAGGACAGTCATGGCGGCTTTTTATAAGGCGGGGGCGTGTCCAGGTAGACGTAGGTGACGTAGCCATGCTGCGCGCTTGCGTGGCTACGTGACATCACAGATCCCGGTCACGCGAGACGCCTTAACCCGGAAATGGCTATTTTGACCTGGAGTCCGCCAGGCGGATGTGTCCGGGTGGTTGGTCGCCTTGGTTACCAGACGCCTTGAACCGGAAATGCCTATCCTGACCTGGGGCTATCTGGGCGGAGTCGGCCGGGCATGTACAGACATGCCTGACCTTGGGGGTGTTGTGAACCCTTCAACTGTGACAGCACCACCAATACCCCCATCCTGCAATCTCTCTCTCTCTCTCTGACAAGCCCTGTGGTCATCGACAGTCTAGGTTTCCCTGGATCCAGAGGCTTGAGTTACTTTATTTTTATACAGAACTCACTTTGGTCTTGTTTTTGCATTAAGAAGGAGCTAATGATTGAATCATATGATAAGTTGCTGGTTTTAGAATCCAAAAATGATCACATTTCTGTGTTCTATAGAGTGAAGTTTGATTTTTGTTTGGTTTGTTTTCCCTAGCCTGACTACAGCTGTAATGTACTCCCCTAAGAACAATCTAGATGAATCCTTCAGCCAGTTCCTGGATTCTCTGTGGCAGAATTGTGTGGAAGGAATTGCTGTTCCTTTGGAGAAGCCAGTCTTTTCTGCTGGCTGGTGATCCCCCCTGGCACCATGACTGCTGCTCTAGTAATGTTTGCTGCTGCTTTGCAGGAAAAACGAACATCGAAAACACTTTGGAATACAAATATGATATGATAGAGCAGAGGGCTGCTAATTAATAGCTTGGTATAGATAGTATATGTGAGGTTATTTCTGTTTGGGGTTGTTATTTTCAAGGTTTTTTTGTTTTGTTTTGTTGGTTTTGGGTAAGATGGGTGGGGTTTTTTGTTTGTTTGTTTGGTTGGTTGGTTGGTTGGTTTTCAACTGAACTAGTTTGGCAACATTTGCTAAGTGATATCCTGGAGCAGCAGGAAGGAAGAGAGACATAATGGGCCTGGCTTAAGCATCTAAAACCTCAAGGCCACATCTACTCTAACAAGGCCACACCTCCTAATAGTGCCACTCCATATAAGCCTATGGGGGCCGTTTTCATTCAGACTACCACAATGGCCAAGAGCTGGAATGATACCACTGTTGTGTGAATAGCAGTCAAAGAAAGAGGTTTTGTTGTTGCTATTTGGATTTTTGTTTTGAATTAGGTGTAAGTATCTTATGTGTGCATGTTAGTACAGGTGTCAGTGGAGGCCAGAGGGTTTCAGATTGGCTAGAGTCGGCAGTACAGGTGGTTATTAGCTGCCTATGGACGCTAGTAACCAAAGTTGGGTTCTCTGCAAGCAGAGTATGCACTCTGTGTGCTCAGTATGTGCTAAGCCATCTCTCCAGCCCCTAGGGCACGGTTTTGAAAGCACATATTTGTTTACTGCTTTGCTTTAAATTTCTGATTTTCTAGGCTGGAGAGATTGCTCCACTAACAGAACATACTACTCTTCCAAAAGACCAGAGGTCATTTCCCATTATCCACTTGAGACAGCCTAGACTTGCCTATAACATCAGCTCCAGGGGACCCGACACCCTTTTCTGGCCTCTACCCACACACAGACACACATATACATAGTTATAAATTTAAAAATTAAAAGTTTGACTACATAAAAGTCATACACTGTGACAAACAAGTATGATTCAAAACTACCATAGCATTATAAACATGTTTTCAAACACTTTTGTGACTAGAGAAAATATTAAAGACCTACAGTTTCTCCTAACCTTTTAATGTGCAGATTTTTCTGAATCATTTGTCCTATAGTGGTATTAGGAATTCATGCCAAATATCTGTTAAGTGGTTTATAAAAACAAAGGTGATCAATAATACCGTATTTCTTATGCCAAGCATGATGGTATACACCTTGAATCCCTGCTCTTGAGAGGCAAAATCAAGTGGATCTATGTGAGTTTGAGGCCAGGCAGGTGTGCCTGGTGAGAAAACAAACAAAATGAAGAATATTATATTCCTTATTACAGTTTCTTGGAAATAACACTGTACTTTTTAGTGTTCTGAAAAAGATAAGACTTAGTCTTAGATACATTCAGGACACAGAAGCATTTAGCTTTCTACTCATTCAGCCTAACACCTCTGTCTGTAGTTGACTACTCTGCTTTATGAACTGAATATTTTCAAATTACATTATATCGAAAAACCCAGATAATCCTTGTTTTGATGTTGAAAGTGTGGTGAAGCCAGCAGTGTTTAATTTAGAGCATTGTTAGTAATAAAATAGAGTTGCAGATTGTCCTGGCACATCATGAGATAATGTTAAATGAATTATTTAGTGTTAAATAAAAAAGCCTGTTAAGCTATTTTAAACTATTCATGGTTAATGAAAATATTTTAAGATTAAGTTCTTCTGAAATGTGTTGTGTTTTCAGTCCATAGATTAACCTTTTGAATTTTGAGTCATAGGATGTCCTCTTTTAATTAAAACAAGACTGTGAGAATTGACTTTTTTAATATATAATAGAAAGGTTAAATTTTTGTATGAGCTCTTTATTTAAAAGAAAACAACAGTATGTTCCTTTATTTAAAATATTTGATGCCTTGATAATAAATGTGACACAACTCTGATGATGAAATTGACTTTTAGAATTGAAAGGAAAGTGTGCCTCATGAACATGAATCAGAGTGCAGAAGCTACAGATAAATCCAGGGTACAGGTATGGCAAGACTAAGCTGCCATTTATAAAGAGCGCTTGCCTAAACACACTGGAACTCAGAACTTCAGATGTGGGGTAATGGGAGTGATTGATTTGGAAAGAAGGGGCTGGGGCTGCCTCCTCCTTGATGTCTCCAGAAGAATCATAGAGGGAGGTGCTTGAAGCAAGGGAGGTCACCTGATTGGCAGCATAGGGATTTCCACTGGAGAGGTCAGTCCCCTGTGAGCAGAGTGCCTGAGGGCAGGGAGGTCTCAGTCAGAACACAACAGACCGCCACTTAATTGTGCCTGCTTTATTTTGCCAAGGAGCTACCAATGCCTAGTTCCTACACTTTGTGAACATGTCTTGTCTGTCTCCATCACTCCCCTGCCCTCCCCTCCCCTCCCCTCCTGAGGGTCTTCCCCAATCCCTTCAAGACTGCTTCACTTAGAAGTGTCGCTGTACCCTTTTCCTTCTCTAGGACCCTGAGCAGCTCTGTACCAGCTAACCCTCGTGTGTTTTGTAGTCACCTTTCCTCCATGTCACTGTCAGCTGACTGCCACCTGTCCTGTGCCCAGGACTGCTGTTAACTGACTACAACATTTGGTTAGTGTCTGGGTTCAGCCTTTTCATTATATCCCTAACCTCTAACCAAATGGGGGTGTTTTCTTTTATTTATCTTCTTATTATACAAGTCATAGGTGTTTATTGTAGAGATTTGAGAAAACTCAACCAAAAAAAATCTTAAAATGTACTAATTTTGATCTCTTCCCATCTTTCATGTACTTCCATATTTAAAAAAATTAATAACTGAGGCCAGACAAAAGGTGCAGCAGTCACAAGTACATACTGCTCTTCCAGAGCATCCGAGTTCAGTTCCCAACACCCATATTGTGCTGCTCACAACCACTTAAAACCCCAGTCCCATGCAATCCAACACTCATTTGGTCTCCTTAAGCCCCCACATACATGTGACACACGAGGGAGGAAGGGAGGGAGGGAGGGAGGGAGAGAGAGAGAGAGAGAGGGAGAGAGAGAGAGAGAGAGAGAGAGAGAGAGAGAGAGAGAGAACAAGCATACATAAAAATTTTTAAAAAAAAGTAAAAATAAACAACCTACAACAGTAGCCAAGCTGTTTTCTAGCCTGGTTCTCGGTTCTCCATTGCATTCATTAATTCCTTAAAGGCTTCACTGCATTCTGTTCTTGAGTGGATCTCAGTGAGATTCAGAAGGGATAAGCCCAGGTATTTTTCCAAAAATACTTTTATTTCATGCTTATTCTTCAATTATAAATTAGCTAGATATGGTAGGCAATTTTCTAAAGTATGTTACATTTTGTATTCTGATAACCTGCTGATGAAAAGTCTAAAGGTACAATGATACCTTTGTGTCTTTAAAAATAGTCACTTTTGTGAGCTGTACTTTTCCCCTCTTAAAACAGATTTTTGGATTTACTGTGCTTATAAACCAAATGGATTAAGAAGCAAATTTCATATATAAATGAGGACTCAATAAAAATCCCAAAGTCACTGCTTTAAACAATACAGGCATTTATAGGGGAGTGTCCTCATGGCATACATGGAATTGTGTGTTTATGGTTGTTTTTCTGAAGGCAGGTTTTTGTTTTTGTTTTTTTTTAACACACCTTTATTTCTTGTCAGGATAGTGGAAGCTTTGGATTAATCACGATGAATTTTAGACAATAAAGACAATTTGTGGCCAGGCGGTGGTGGCGCACGCCTTTAATCCCAGCACTCGGGAGGCAGAGCCAGGAGGATCTCTGTGAGTTCGAGGCCAGCCTGGTCTCCAAAGCGAGTTCCAGGAAAGGCGCAAAGCAACACAGAGAAACCCTGTCTCAAAAAAAAAAAAAAAAGAAAGAAAGAAAGAAAAGAAAGACAACTTGTTTTGCTTGAAGGGTTTGGTTTACCCATGCAGCATAGTTTAAGAACTACTTTCAGGACTGTAGTGACATAACTTGTATGTTTAGCTTACGGGGCTAGTTTTTACATTGTTGTCGTCATTTTTCTGTGTTTCTGAGTATTATGGTAAAGCTGCTGTGATATTCTGAGCTTACTTGCTTACATGTTATTAGTAATTTCATAACTCCACAGGATCCACTGTACTAAGCAGTGTATTAACAATGCCTTCTGTTTTTCAGATTGCAAATAGAAGAGTCTTCCAAACCTGTAAGGCTGTCACAGCAGCTGGACAAAGTTGTAACGACCAATTACAAGCCTGTCGCTAACCATCAGTACAATGTAAGTCTTCTGTGTGGCTTCATCAGTGTCACAGATCCTTAAATTCTGGATCTTCACAGTCATGCAGCTTCCTGTGACCTGTGCTAAGCATAGAAAGGTGCTTGCTCTATATCTGGAGCTACATGGCAGAAGAAGGGAGCCACTGTCCAAATTGTTCTTGATCAGATCTTACAGACAGATGATACCACTTTTTTCTCAATGTTTCTAATCATAACAGACTTTATAGACATAAATTTACTAATTTTATTTGTTTTCTGTATCTGTGTAGTTTACCATACCAGTTTTAATGTGCTGACAGACTTTCAAATATCATACAGAAATATGTACAACTCTGTGTCATTATTTGAAAATCTTAAGGGTTCTGGAACAGTGGTGGTTGTCCTTGTTGATTATTAAGATTGCTTTGTTTCATTTCAGGTGTCACGGGCATTTTTATGGTCCTTCATTCGTATGCAAAGTGAGGACTGCCAGTGTTCTTAAACCTTTCTATTGAAGTATATGGCTAGGACAATGTATGATAGAGATGTAAATTGTCTTCTTGTTTATCCTAGCACATTATATGTCCATTACTTTTTTGAGGGTCTCTAGACTGAACCTGCAAGTCACTGATTCAGCTAGACTAGCTGGCCAACAAGCCCCAGATTTTGGAATTCAGTTCCTCTTTTTTTAGAATAATTCATGATTTTATTTAATCTATTTTAATTGTGTGTGCAACTCATAATATCCATATATTAATATAGAATAATATATATTATTAAGATATACCTGTGTGATTCATTCTTTAAATTTTTTGCTTGTAGAGATGTTAATCAAAAAGTGTAATCAGGCCAGGTGTGGTGTCACACACTTTTAATCCTAGCACTCACACTTGAGGCAGATGGGTCTCTCTGAGTTCAAGGCCAACCTGTTCTATGTAGTGAGTTCCAGGCCAGCCAGGGCTACATAGTGAGACCCTGTCTTTAAAAAATAAAGAAGTGGGACTGGAGAGATTGCTCAGAGGTTAAGAGTACTGACTGCTCTTCCAGAGGTCCTGAGTTCAATTTCCAGCACCCACATGGTGGCTCACAACCATCTGTAATGAGATCTGGTGCCCTCTTCTGGCCTGCAGACATACATGCAGGCAGGACATTGTATACATAATAAATAAATCTTAAAAAAATAAAAATAAAGAAGTATAATTAGGGGCTGGATATATATATACATATGTGTGTGTGTGTGTATATATATCCATCCATCCATCCATCCATCCATCCATCCTTTGGTAGGGTGTTTGCCTAGCAAACAGGAAGCCCTGAATTTGAACCCCAGCACTGCATACAATTGATCATGGCTGTATATGCTTGTAATCCCAGCATGCTTGGTGAAAGCAAAAGGATCTGAAGTTCAAAGGTTAGCCTCAGCTGGAGCAAGTTTGAAGCCAGCCTAGGCTACATGAAACCCTGTTGAAAAATACACTTGAGCAAAATTAGCTAATATGTAAGATTCTTGCCAACTCTCCATCTCGGAGTCAAAGTAACGATGCCACTGTCTGGTAGACTTGTCATCATCCGCCCCTGTGACTCTCACAGGTACTCTGTGGTCTCATAAAGAACTGTCCTCTGCTGTCTGTGTGGTGGTTCTTAGTGTGACTCGTATGCTAGAATCACCCAGAAGGATCTTTCCTGAAGAGGGGAAATGCCTCCAGAAATTAACTCAGTTCATCGAATGTGGATTGTGTTTTAAGCTCCTGGGTTATTTTGGTTTGCAGCCACCAATCCAAAGACAGGAACTTTTTATAGTTGTCTGCCATCTGTTGAGAAGGGAATGGGGTTCTAAAGGCACCAGGAGACGGTCTTCTAACTTAAGATGTGTCTTCTCACCTTTGTTACCATCCCTGCCCTCTTGTTCTAAGTTTAATAAAGGACTCTGTGTCTAGTTTTTGGTGCTAGAGGAGCTAGGATAAGCTAACTGGAAAGCACTAAGTGAAATAATAGAGTTGTTACATAAAACCTTCAGGTGACAGCCTCCTCCCAGGAACTAGGAAGGCGTTTTATGTTTATGCATAGTCCTTTCCCTTCCCTGAGACAGCCAGCTGCTGGTCTCAAGAACTAAGGTTGTTGAGCTTTGAGTTTTTTCAAAGTTAGGTGCCTAAGAATACTACATGCCTTGTCCTTTTGAATTTGCGTACCAAGGACTGACCTGCTCTGAAGAATTACTACCTCCTAAGAGACGATGACACACTAATCAGAAATGGAAGCATTGACAGAGGGAGAGGGAAGTAATCTTTCACAAAGATTTAAAATACAAAGCCATGATAGTCAAGGCTGTCACAGTCACTTCAGAAGTTGGAATAAAAGCCTCACAAAGACTGCCTTGACAAAGCAATCAGTATTTCTGCAAACAACAGTCTAGAATTTACAGACATCTGAATTATAATATTTTAATTGGTAGTGGGCGGCATTTATAATTTTAGTCAGTGATTAAGGTTTCAGTAATAACGATTGAGCATGTCTATACCACATCCACAGTCAATTTTCAACATGCAGTTATGTTTTAATCTTGAATAATTTGTTCTCTTGAGAAAATAAAATTAATTTCATCTGATAAGTTTGAGGAATATAAAACATAACTGGAGACTAAGCTTAAAGTGCTTTCTGAGTTAAACATTTCTCTCTAACAGTTGGTTCCACAGTGATGTGGTCAGTGGAGGCGGGTGAAATATCAGTAAGTAGAATTCACATGACATAACAATTACTTCTGTGCCAGTAACATCTTAGTAATTTATACATTGCCCTGGCTGCTCCTGAGCTGGCTGGCTGGCTGCTTGCTCTACATATTGTTCCCTTGCAGTTCCACTGGGCATCAGTGAGAGGCGAAATACCCAAAGGGGCAAGAAGCAACAACACTGGCTCAAAGTAATCTTCTGGGTACAGTGGTTCATTGTGTTCAGCGTTTATTTGTGTGGCCTCGTTTGTAGTGTTCAATTGAGTACAATACGAGGGGCACCGTTTTTATACTGTGTAGCGATTAAAAAAAAAAACAACAACAGTTACTTCAAGGCCTTAGCTTTGTCCTAAGTACAACATTAGGTTTTAGATGGCTTAGCACTTCAGAGCACTGGCTGCTCTTCCAGAGGACTTGGATTTGATTCCTAGCACCCCTGTGGTGGGCTCATAACCCCCTAGAACTCCAGTCCCAGGGGATCCATTGCCCTCTTCTGGCCTTTATGGGTACCAGGCACACACTTGATGCACAGACATACATGCATAGAGAACACCTGTGTACATAAAGGGGAAAACAACATCATTTGGTACTAATAGCTTGATGCAGCTAAGTCTCTTCTAATAGGATGTGAACACTGGACCTGCTTGGCTGATAATACCACAGATGAGAATTTAGATTATGAACCTGTCTTAGACATTGCCCAGGCAAATTTTACCAATTTATTTGAAAGCAGTTGTCTATAGTATGGACTCTAAGAACATTAAGTGTATGTTCCAGTACCTAAAAGCTCTCTAATGAGGACTGGTAGCTCCATTTTCATCGTTGCTGTTTTAGACACCTGGGTTTTCAGGTTGCACTTGGTTTGGTGGTTGGGGTTTTTTATTTTGCTTTAGGCATGTAGTCCATGGCTAGCCTTAATCCGCTGTCTCTGAGGATGGCCTTGATCTCCTGCTGGGGTTGAGTGCACTACCCTGCCCTGTATGCGTTTTCTCTTCAGTTAAAGAAGGAAAACACCAGAACCTGTGCAGCAGTCAGTGTATTTTGGGTGAGAACATTAACAGGAATTTTGTTAATCTAGGTAGTATTTGGTTGTTTTCTTACTAATTAACATTTACTAATTATGAGCTTGTTTGTAATTTATTCTAAAAATCTTACCTTTGAGTCAAGCCTTATTGACTCTAGATTTGGGGGTTGGAAAAAAAACAAAACACATAAATGTCTCACCATTGCAGAGGAGATTGTGTGCCTTCTCTAAGTGAGCCATCCTGCTTTACTGGTAAGAATACGACAGCATTTTCCTACTGACCACCCAGCTTCTCCAGTCATCTCAAACAAAGAGGACCTTGCTAATATGCCATCCATCACTCCTCCCATTCCTGAGCTCAAGCCCTCCTATATTCTTCCAGCATAAATTAAAGCTGGGAGGGTAGCGTGTTGTGATACTTGGTTTCATGGGTTTGGTTCTGGTCACTCATGCTTTCTTGATCCCCAGTATGATCATTCTCTTAATTCCATCTTTGGAACCCAGAGAAATCTTCTAAATCTTTTATAGCTGCACATAGGTATGCTATTTTATGTTATTTTCAAGATACCTCTCTTCCATTTTTGGATGTTTTTTTTTTTTCTTTTGCTACTTAGGCACGCATTCTACCACTGATCTCTATCCCCGGCCTTTTGTTTTGTTTTCTAATTTGAGATAGTCTTGTCAAGTTGCCTGGGGTAGCCTTGAATTCCCTCTGTAACCCATGCAGCCTTGAACTTTTGGTCTTGTCTCAGCCTCCAAAGTAGCTGGAATCACAGGCCTGCACTAATAGGCCTGTCTCACTGAGAGAATCTTGAAACTGGTTTGGGCTTTATTCTACAGCATGCATTGGAGATTTTTCCTGTTACGATCTTCTCCTAGGAAGTTCAGTGATGTCCTACCACTGCATTTAAAATAGAGAGCATA
>CABHPQ010165249.1:18493-40201 GCA_902168405.1 Peromyscus aztecus | reverse complement strand
TCAGCTTTAGCATGCATCAGAATTGGGTGAAGTGCCCATTTCTGGACCTGTTGCCAGAATTTCTGAACCATTAGGCCAGGGAGAGGGTCTAGGAATCTACATTTTAACACACATCTCGAGTGACTGTGCAGCTGTCAACAGAGCAGACTTTCTGAAACACCACTGAAGACATCAATTAAATCAATGGGAGAAAGCCATACTATAGGTGTGTGTGTCAGAGGGTTGGGGGGTGTGTGTTGTGTGTGTGTGTGGTTGGTGTGTGTATGTGTGTGTGGTCAGGGTGTGTGTATGTGTGGTCAGTGTGTGTAGAGGCCAACTGCTGTGGTGGTATTGTGTTCCCCAAAATATTGTGTACCTTAATAAACTTATCTGGGGTCAGAGACAGAACAGCCACAATATTAAACAGAGGTTAGGCAGTGGTAGCACACGCCTTTAATCCTAGCATTCCAGAGACAGAAATCCCTCTGGATCTCTGTGAGTTCAAGGCCACATTGGAAACGGCCAGACACGGTGATACACACCTTTAATCCCAGAAAGCCAGCCTTTAATCCCAGGGAGTGATGATAGAAAGCAGAAAGGTATGTAAGGCGTGAGGTCCAGAAACTAGAGGCATTTGGCCTGGGTAGGCATTTGGCCTGGAGAAGCATTGGGCTGGTTAAGCATTCAGGCCTCTAGCAGCAGTTCAGCTGAGAGCCATTCGGATATGAGGACACAGAGGTTTCCAGTCTGAGGAAACAAGACCAGCTGAGGATCCAGCAAGGTGAGGTAGCTGTGGCTGGTTCTGTCTCTCTGATCATTCAGTGTTCACCCCAATACCTGGCTCTGGGTTTGATTTTATTAATAAGAACTTTTAAGATTCATGCTACAAACTGCAATGATTCCCTAGCAATAGAATTCCACGCACATGCTACCACAGCTGGCTTTTTATGAGGTACAGGGGCTGAAACTCAGATCCTCAGGTTTGTGCTGCAAGTTCTCCCTCCCCAGCGTCGTAGCCAGTGCTTTAGTGCAATGGGGCGTGTTTGGGGGGAAGTCAGGATGTCCTCTAGCAGAAGCTGCTGTTTACTGACCAGGTAGTCTTCTTGTAGGATGAGGCTGGTAGGATCTGTTTTGGGAAGAGACCCCAGCAGGCCTTCTTTGGTCCCTCCTACGTATGTGTTAAGGCCTTGGGCACTCACTGCCCCAGAAGAGGGAGGTAAGAACTTTTTCACAATATGGCTGCCCTCCACATGTACCCAATCATCGCCACACAAATGCACCCCATCACTGCCACACACCCAGAAAGAGCTGAGCTCTGACAGTCCGCTTGGCCAAGAACTATTCTTGATCCTTCGAGGATCATTGTTGCCCTGTGAAAGAACCTTCACTAAGTCCTATTTATTTCCTTTTTGTGTGGGCCTTCAGCAAGCAGTAAGTTTCCTTTCAGCAAGCAGTAAGTTGTTTCCTTTAGAAGCACTGGGACTGAGGACCAGGGGCCTTGAAGTGGCTCCCTCCCTGGGCCTTGGTGAGAGTGCACGGCGTGGCACACAGTAAATCCTCCCTACCTTAAATGTTCTGGTTCTCCAGCACTAGAGTAAGAGTTGTCTCTCGTGCTGGCTTTCTCATCTTCCTATTGTTTGTTCAGATGCTGGAATATTACAGCTGGCTTCTTTGTCCCCATAGTATTTATTATTATTTTCTCTGCAGTATTTTAAACAAATGATGTGAGCCTAAGAAATCTACTAAATCATATTGTTGCTGTCCAAGAATTAAGTCCATGAAATCAACAGTGGCTTTGTCTGTGGCTCTTACACTTTCCAAGAGAACTGTGGCAATTTCCAAATGTCCTTTGCGCTTTAATCTGCATTGCTAACTTCTTGGCTGGGTGTAGGCTAAATGTTAACATGAAGGAAATGCCAGTAAATCTGATATTCAAGTCCTTCTCCCTAGACACCCAGGGAACACACACATTAGTACACACTAGTGTACCCTCAAACATGTGTGTGCACACACACATATACTCTCATACACATTCACACACTCACTCACACACTCTCACACACACTCATTCACTCACACTCTCATATTCTCTCTCTCATACACTCTCTCACACTCTCTTGCACTCTCACGCTCTCTCACTCACACACTCTCTCTCACACACACTCTCACACACTCATACTCTCACACTCTCTCACTCACACACTCTCATTCTCTTACTCACACACTCTCTCTCACACTCACTCTCACACTTTCTCACTCTCTCATACACTCTCTCACACTTTCTCTCTCACACTCCCTCTCACACACACACTCTCACACACACTCATTCACTCGCTCTCACTCTCTCATATTCTCTCTCACACACTCTCAACACTGTCTTGCACTCTCACACTCTCACTCACAAACTCTCATATTCTCTCACTCACACACTCTCTCTCACACTCACTCTTACACACTCTCTCTCACACTCTCACACTTTCTCTCACACACTCTCTCACACTCTCTCATGCTCTCACTCTCTCACATTCTCATTCTCACACTATCACACTCTCTCACTCTCTCACGTTCTCTCTGTCTCTCTCTCTCTCTCTCTCTTTCACACACACACACACACACACACACACACACACACACACACGCTTTCATATACCCCAGACAATGGAGAACCTCATAAGGAATTCGGAGATCATATAGAGTGATTCTTAGGACTTTTCTTATTGTGCCCCCATTGTTTTGCGTTGGGGAGACAGAAAATGAGCTCACGGGCCATTTTAAATCAACGCAATCCACCACGTTAAGCGAGATTCAGGTTCTTGCTTGTTTGATGGCTACTGTATGCAGAGGAGTCCCGAGCCTCACACTTTGTGTTCAGCACTGATTAGTGCTCTTGCTGCACCGACTCTTACCTCCAAACCCAATGCCTTGCGTGGGGCCATTTTTGTCTTACAGGTGTGAAAGCCAAGCCAGGCCCCGAGGCTTGGCAGCTCCCCTAAGTTCACCATGCTAATCAGCAGAACTGGATGTAACCCAGAGATCTGCTGTGCTCAGAGCCATCATGTGTTTCTGCAAGACCAAGATGGTATCATGGGGAAAAAATATTTGGAGTAAAGAGGTCGTGTGCCAATCTTATATCAGACTGCGAATTTGAGAAAGTAATTTGAGCTTTTAAATTTCTCCTCTGTATTTTCTGCCTATAGAACCTCACTGGGACTAAGAGTTTCTCCTAAGATAACATACGGGAAAGCGTTTTGCAAACTGAAGGACGCCCTGGAGAGCATGATTGCCTCAGGAGAAGCCCTGTGTGCCTTTGGGTAATGGCTTTGACTTGCTTTCCTTCAGCCTGAAATGTAACGATAGACAAAAAACCCAGATAACATAGCTCATGAGCCCTGGGGTTGGATTTTACATCACAGGGCAGAATCCCAGAAGTCGTGAATCTGGGGTCAGGCTGTATGTGCTAAGGGGTGAAGTGTGTGTGTCATACTGTGCAGAGCAATAAACAAGGAAGGCAGTGTACCTTTCCAGGAAGGAGAAGGGAAAGGACGCTCAGTGCCTCCCTACATTTATAGAGCAGTAATTCTTTCTGAGCGTTGCTCACACCACACTGTTTACAGTCTCTGGAGAGTGGTCACATGCACCAAAATGTCAGCGCAGCCACAGAGACTCTGGCTGCTTTAACTACAGGAGCACAGGCATTTGGTTTATGATTTGTGAGGTTTTCTGTTTGGGTTTTTAAAAAACTCTTTTATTAAGTTTATTCTACGGCAATTTCATGCACATGTAGAGAGAGCAGTGACCATTCTCACCCTCATCTTCCTCCCTGCAAATCCCTTTCTCACACTGATGTCCTTTTGCTTTGTGGCCACTGTGTGCCGTAACCAGGGCTGTCTGTGTGACCATGGGTTTGAAACTATTCCTTGAAGCCTGATGGGTTCATTAGTGGGTGCACAGCTGAAGAGAATGTCTGCTCCCTTGCTGAACCTGTCAGTAGGCCATAGTTCGGCAGGGGTGAGTAGGGCCATGGGGACCCTCGTTGGTCTCTAGTGGACCGTTGACTTCTGCAGGCCCTTTGCAGGTGGCCAGGGTGCTGGGAGAGCATGATTACTGGGTCATGCTGCAGGATGTCAGTTCTCAGCCCTTCTCCGTGTCTCTGGCTCTCACATCCTTCCCACTCTGCCTTCCACACTGTTCCCTGAGCTTTAGAAGTGGTGGCATGAATGTCCTGTTTGGGATTGAGTACCTTCCCAGTCACGTGTCTCCACATTCACCACCATTCTCTGTGAAGAAGAACAGTGATTAAGAGGGAGAGAAACATTTGTCTGTGGGTGTAAACACTAGTCTTCAGAAGGTAGCTTGGGCAATGCACAGATACAAATGTTAAAATTTAAAAAGAGACATGCCTGATAAGGAGTTAATTCCTAAAATATATGAGCAATTCAAACAATTCAATAAGATAAATCTACTAACTAGTTTAAAAATAGGGCTAAGTGCTTAAAATGTCATTTTCTCCAAAAAAGTTGTGCTAAGTGGCTGATAGGTATCCGAAAAACTGTTCATTGTCATTAATAATCGGAGAAATGCAAATCAAAATCACCGTGAGAAATTGCCTCACACTGTCAGGATGCCTAATATATATATATATATATTATATAAATATATATATATATATGAACCAGGTGTGGTGCAGTCAATAATCCCAGTTACTAGGGACATAAGACAAGAAGAGACACCATGACCACAGCAACTCTTATAAAGAAAACATTTAATTGGGGTGGCTCGCTTACAGTGTCAGAGGTTCAGTCCGTTATCATCATGGTGGAGCATGGTGGCATGCAGGCAGATGTGCTGGAGCTGAGAGTGCTACACCTTGTAGGCAAGTCGATTGACAGTCACACTGAGGGAAGCTTGGCCAAAAGAGACCTCAAAGCCCAGCCCCACAGTGACACACTTCCTCCAACAAGGCCACACCCACTCCAACAAAGCCACACCTCCTAATAGTGCCACTCCCATTGGGGGCCATTATCTTTCAAATCACCACAGCAAAGGAGATTTTTCTAAGACTTGAGATCCAAGTTTGGGGATTGGGAACAGTAAGCCTACACTGGTATCTGTGACTTCTGTTTCTGAGGGATTCCTCAGAGGTTTGAATCTCACTTAAACAAGAAAGACCCACTGGCTTGGTTCCCCACCAACCTGGCCCTACCAGTTGTCTTGACATTCCCGGATGCTGCTTACATGTGGTATATGGGAACATGTGTGGGTGGACCCACCCAATAGTCCAGGAAACACGTGTGCTACTGACTTAGCATGATCTTTACCACAGGAAAGGCTTTAGGAACCGCCACAACTCTCTCACTTTGAGCTATGGAAACAAACTAGGCTGTAGCCATTAGAGAATCACCATGTAGACCTGTTGACCACTTCTCAGCTTTTTATTGTAGTATTTGAAGAAATTTCATCCTTTCAGAAGATTTTTTGGCAAGGTAATGGGCGAAGTTTTCAGGGCATTCAAGAATTGCCTATTCAAACTGAGTTAAGGAAATTTGTTATTTCACAGGGCAAGAAATGCAAAGCCAGGTGGGCTCCAGATGTGATACAGCAGGATTTCATTCTCACCGATTCTCACAATCACCTCACCCAACCTTCCTTCTCTCCTGAAAGCAATAGGCTCCACCACAGCCATGCCCACGTGTGACAGCCAAGGACAGAATCGTCTGCTTGTTCTTGGTTATCCTGAGGAGCAAGAAGGTCTCCCAGAGGTTCCCAGAACCCCCACTTCTCACTGCACAGAATCGGGTCACATGCCTGTTCCTCAGACTCCCGTGCTTAGCTTAAGAGGAACGCACCCTTGGAGCTGAGCAAGGAGCCCCCGGGTTCATCACGGGGATGGGGGGGTGGGAGCAGAACAATGAAGGTTCTGTGAGGAAGGAGCCAACTGTGGAACCACATAACTCAGCCCGGCTCTCATGGCCTCTGTGCACATATGCATGGCCACAGGCTCCATCCTCTGGAGATGGCGTTGCTCAGTTTATTCTGCAATTTCTATCATGTTTTGCTCGAAGCATCACTTTTCTCAGACCTTATGCTATGATTTTGTTTCTTTTCTTCTCAGCAGAAGCCACAATGGAAATCCTGCTATAGAAACACTTGAGTGCTATCAAAGAAGCAGACCATATAAGGTGCTAAGGACCTTTTTATTTCAAATAAGAAACAAAACTATTTATACTTTTACAAGGACTCTGCCCTATTTTAGTAAATATTTGGCAAAGTTTCTTGATTAAAAGAGCAAACTGACCCTTGCTCTACAGGGCTGTTTTGCCATAACTAAAGCCGTTCATTAATTTTCTGAAAATAGAAGCCGTGAATGTGTGTCCCTTCGCAATGCGCCTGAGCTAATGTTTGCTGGGACTTCACTTACACAGAGGCGCAATTGGCTAGGTGTCATATCAACTGGACCCCAGTCAGACCCGGTGTGGGGCACAGTTACTAAACACAGTCCTTAGAGAATAAGCTTTAGTGGATGGAGCAGAGACACCTCCCTTTGTCCCTCAAGACTGTAGTGTAGCATGAATCTTAAAAGTTCTTATTAATAAAATCAAACCTGAGCCAGGTATTGGGGCGAACACTGGAAGGTCAGAGAGACAGAATGAGCCACAGCTATCTCACCTCGCCCGATCTTCAGCTGGTCTTGCTTCCTCAGACTGGAGGCCTCTGAGTCTTCATCTAGAATGGGTCTCAGCTGAACTGCTGCTAGAAGCCCGAATGCTTAACCAGCCCAATGCTTCTCCAGGCCAAATGCTTCTCCAGGGCAAATGCCTCTCCAGGGCAAATGCCTCTCCAGGGCACTGTAGTTTGTCTGGCAATACATTTCAAAATGGATCTAGATGTCCTGGATTTGCTAATAAGCCCCAAATGTTTTTGAAAAACAGCAATTCCCTAGATTACTAAGCCAGCACATTCTGAGGGCAGCTCCGTGAGTGCCATATGATTTTGATTTGTTGGCGGTTAACTCGTCCTGTGGTACGGGGCTTGCAGGAAGCTCTTCCAGGTCCAGCCACCACCTCTGTAGAGGTGTCATCTTGGTGGCCGGATCGGAAAGGTCTGGCATGGCAGGAAGAACTGATTTGGAATTACTCTGAGAAATTCTGTGGGAAGCCATGCCGATGGTTACTCCATGACACCACTCAAAGGCAGGGCTGAGGCTGGCCGGTCAGCTGGGTGCAAGATTGGAACACACAACTTGGTACCTGTTTCATTTGTAGTAAAATGTTTCTCCCTCCAATCCCCGTCTCCCGCCCTCTGGTCTGAGTGGACAGTTTCTGATCCCAAATCAAAACCACCCAGAAGGAAAAAAAAATCATTAATAGATTAAGGAAAGAATTTTAATTCTTAAAATCTTAAGTCTGGAAATTGCTTTAAAAATGAGGCATTTCCAGCCTGTGGCCTCTGGGTTGCATGTGGCCAAGACAGCCACTATGAATGTGGTCCAACACAAAACCATAAGCTTCTTCAGGGCATTGTGGGAATTTTCTTTTTCAGTGATGTCTTTTTGTAACCCAGGTTTTGGTTCTTGAGCATGAGTCTTGTAGATGACAGAATCGTGTTACCACTTCAACAGGTCAGACACACTTGAGTCATCCTCTCTCCTCAAAATAACAACCCGAGGTGAGGTGTCTTGTCCAGCGTCACATGGCTCCTTCCCTACAGACTCCCTCACTGCCTCCTTTGCTCTCGGTGGCTACCAGGAAATCCAGACTCCAGCTCTCAGGGTTAACTCAGCTCTCCAGTTCACTGGTTGTTTTCCATCACTTCATTAATTGTAAGTGAGAGAACAGAGATTCCCGTATTGCAGATCCAGAAGGATTAAGTGAGAACAACACCCAGTCCACCGCTGCAGAGCTGGTGAGACGGCTGAGCTGTTAGGACCCAAGTCTGTTCCCAGCACCCATGTCAGGCAGCTCATAACTGCCTGTAACTGAAGCCTCAGAGGATCTGACGCCCCATTCTGGCCTCCAAGGGTACCTACACACACACATACACACACACACACACACACACACACACACACACACACACACACGATCTTTGAAAGAGAGAAACATCTACTGTTACAAGTCTCTCCTATCTGTTGCCACAATGTGGTGCCCAGAAAGAACTCCGAATTAGCAGCAGCTCAGAAATTTCTAGAGCTGGGAGTATAGTTCAGTGATGGAGCCAGTGTCCAGGATATACAAGTCCCCAGCACTATTAAAAATAAAACTAAAAATCTGTTGCACAACAATGTGTAAATAGTTGACTCTGTTAGATGATAAACTTAAATGTAGTTAAAATAGTAAAAAATTCAAAGACATTTCTAGTTCTAGCTGTGTGCCTTAGGTAAGTCACTCTTTTCTTCCATCCCCCTCAGACCAGGATTTTGTGTGAATTAACAGTGCATTACTCTACACCAGCGTTTCCCAAAAGCTACCTGTATGGATCACCTGGGGTCTTACTGAAATGAAATCATTTCTGTAGCTGATGTATGTGTGGTGCCTGAGTCAGGCATTTCTAATGAGCTCACAAGTCAAAGGCATGATCCTGCTCTGAAGCTCCCAAGTTTTCTTTGTGATAGACAAGACAGCTAGCTAGGTCCTTGAGTTGTCTTCTTCTCGCCACCACATGGTGTGAAGAAAGGCATGCTCTTCCTAGAGACCGCAGAAGGCAGCTCTGAGAGTACTCCTTGGTACTCGCTCTAAGGTCTGACATGTACCAAGGTCACCTTTGGTCTCACAGTAACCTTGAGCTCAACACCATTTTGTAGAATTGGCCACCACACTGTCAGCATTTCAAAGCTCCTCCGAGAGCTGGCTCCTTTCTTGACAATTAGCTCCTTCAAGAAAGAGTTGGGACAGTATTAGGATCTGCTATCAGAAGGACGCCCATGAGTTAAGGGGGAGGAAGCATGATACATTCAACTGTAGGGCAGGGAGGGAGCCGACTTGTGTTTCAGACGCCAAGACCCCCGTGCAAAGACTAGTGTGAGCAGGACAGGAGAAAGTACGTGCAGTACAAACCTGAAGCAAGCCGGGAAGAGACTTGAACACAGTAGGGTTTGCATCTGGAAGAACTGCAGAAAAAAATCACAGACCAGCGTCACCCAGGCCTGGCTGGCTCTAACTACAAGTGGGTGGGTACCTGGCTGGGTGTTTGAAACTGCTCTGGGTTCTTCTGGACAGTGAGGACGTTAGGACATTTAGGCATTTAGAACAACTTCTTTACCAGGAAGACAGGGTCCAGAGCTGACATGAGAGATGACTTCAAGCCACTCTGTGGCTCCTAGGGTCCTCCCTTCTTCAGAGACAGTCCAGTCACCAGCAAAGTTCTAAAAGGAGGGGGACGTGGAAGACAGATGGGGAACAAAGGACCGAGGGACCACCAGGTAACTCTGTTCCTGCCTCAGTCACCCGACACACTCCACCTGTTCCCTCACACAGCACCCCAGGCGCCGTCTCTCCTCTTGGTCCGCAGCCTAGTTACAGGCCTAATCACTGCGTACTTGCTTGTGTGCATATGGAACAAGAATGAAGGGCAGAGAGAAGCAGCAGGGAGGCAGAAGAGAAAGGAAATCACAGAGAAAGAAAAGGGAGCGTGGTGGAGGGAAGGGATGAGAGGCCAACTTCTACGGTCCCAAGAATGTTCTCCCAAATTCTTCAAACCCAAGTCCTATCAGATGATCCTACTTTCCAGTGCAGCTTGGTTGTATATCTGTAGGAAAACTAAACAAAGTCTGTACCTGACTAAAACTGAACCTTCTCCAGGTCGTCTGGCCCTCTGGGCTTATTGGGGGAGGGTCTTGGCTGTCTAGTTTCTAGTGTGTTGCTGCTCTCCTGTTTAAAGGGAGGTAAGGCTTGGGGCTGCCGCTCAGTTGGTAGAGTCTTCCTAGCGAGTAACAAAGTCTTGGAACCCCAGTACCTCACAAAATTTCTCGCAGTTGCCCATGCCTGTAATAGAAGCACTTGGGAGTGAGAAGCAGGAGGACCAGATGTTGAAGAGTGCACGCTGGCATCAGCTGCAGGAAACGTTGCATCAAGACAGAGGCCAGGTGAGATGAGGCTAGCAGGTCACACAGCAGGGCAGATGTGGTCTGTCTCTCTCAGAACCAAGGGGGCCTGATGTCTAAGCTCACCACATCTCTCAGAGGACAGAAGTTACTGGCCCTGGGGTCTAGCTGGAGTGCTATTTCACCCACGTTTCATGGGATGGTCAGTATGTGAGCTGCTTTGTGAGAATCTGGGTGTTGCAAAGTCTTTTAAAGTCACAGCTGCACTGTCCACACAGCAGAGTTGACCACACGGACCAGGCACTGTTTGTGGTGCTGTGTAGGGAAGCCGTTCTCAAGGTCTTGGCAAAGCTACGTGACCATGGTGTGTCAAGACAGGAAGAAAAAGTTAAGGCTATCGCCAAACACCTGCGGGTGGGCGGGGAGGCTCCTTCTACCCAAACTTCTCACTGCAGTGACTTACCAAGGCAGTGACATGTGGTTTCCTCAGGACGGTCAGCACCGCCAGCAGGTTGGAGGTCTCTGCTCTCTTGTTCGTACAATTAGAAAAAACAGGTTCCGAATGCCTCCATCCGACAGTGACAAAGGGTGTGGCTTTGGGTCTAAATTGTAACATTCGACTGCCATCTTTCCTTGTACAATACTCAAGCTTTGCCCACAGTTGACTTCATGGATCTTTGCATGGATCTCCATCGAGTAGACGCTTTGGAAACAGATGATGCTCATGTGTGGTGGCTTGTCAGGTGTCAACTCACAATGAAACCTGGTCCCCAGGGCTCCCTTTCTTCTATGATTTCCCCCAAGAGACTTAGAAGGAGGAGGAGTTGAGGCACTGGCCACTTAAACAGTTTTTAAAATTACATTTGTGCATGTGTTTATTGGGGCTAGGGAGGACAGGGCTGCCACAACATTCATGTGGAGGTCAGAGGAGAGCTTACTGAGGTTGGCGGCACACAACCTTGACGGGAAGCACCTTCGTCTCGGCCACCTTCCCAGTTTGGCAGCTTCCATTTTTATGCTTAAAAGATCAGCTGCCAGGTGCCTCTGGGGCTCATGTGTCTTGTCAGAATGGCCTTGCACAACGTCTGAGTTTCCAGCTCTTGCCTTTGGGTCTGGCTGTGGGGTACCTCTGACAAAGGACTTCCATTTTCCACATCCCCAAGTTCTAGCTCTTGTCTGCTCTCCCCTTCAAGACACCTGTGCTCATCCGCCCACCTGCAGTGACTTTCGTGTCGACAGCGGACACAAAGGCAAACGGTGTGCACCGCCTTCTCCACCAGATCCCAGGTGCTCATGGTCTAACCCTTAGCAAGAACAAGTCTCATCTTGTACATTATCCTTAATGGATTGCTTGCTGGCTGATATGACGTAGAAAGCAGCTCATCTCAGACTTGGGATAATGTGGCTACACAGCAGCTAAAACGCTCAACTCCAAATTTATCCATCGGCTCATTGTTTTCTCGGTGTGGAACACAGAGTTGTTGCCCAAGTGATAAGACCAGACACCTTCAGTACACCGCCCGCCCTCTGCTCCCCCTCCCTCTTCTCCACAGAGGCTCTGCAACATGTCCTCTGCTCTGACTGCATTCCCAGCAGGGCTTGCTCCTCTGAGGTCAGGTCCAGCTGATGCATACGCTCACATCTCAGAATGTCCCTCCATCTCCACACGTCTGCCCCCATTCACTTCCTTCTGAGCGGGGACTGCTTTCCACGCCATGCTGCCCCTCTTCTGACACACTGACCGTCTCCTCTTCCTGATTCTCGCTTTCCTCATTTTTCTCTCAAGTGCTTTGTTCTCTTGCCTCTCACAGACTTCCTCCCCTCACCTTGAAACACTGGACTCACCTAGTCCACTTCTTAGGACACTTTCCTTAACCCTGCCTGCACCTCCCCCAGGCACTCACTTCGCTTTGCCCGGTAGGGAACTGCAGCCTCTCTTACCTTTAAAGCAGCTTCACCTGCTTTCTGTACCAGTCACTCTACAGTGTGGCCCAGGCCAGCGGGGACCAGATCCCCCATACACACATGTTCTCATGTTCACAGTGTGTGGAAAGAGACAACTAGCTAAGCCCAAAGCAACTAGAGAAAACTGAGAGGGAAAGATAGGCAAGCTTGGCCTTCTTAAAAAACCCCAATTGCTTCCAGGAAAATATATTATTTTGCATTAAACTAATGAACAAATTAAACAAATTAATATCTCACAATGTGAGAAGAAGATTGTTATTAATTACTAATTATGAATTACTTGCTATTTATGAATTAATTACTAATAATGAAATAGCTGAGTATAAATCCTTGGGAAAACAACACAGCCCAGCATCTAGTGAATAAAAATGTACATACTACGTAAACCAATATTCTCCTAAGGAAGAAATCCAAATGCTGAAACATGGTAAATGCACACTACAGGGTCTTGATAAGGAAAAATTGGAAATCATCTAAAATAACCAAAAGAGGAGAAATGGAGGACCCATGGGCCACACACGGTGACCCGCACCTGCAATCCCGAGCCCTGAGAGGCCGAGGCAGGGGGATCACAAGTGTGAGTCCAGCCTGGGTGCCGTGTACATATGCTGCCTCCGAAAGGAAAATAGGAAAACATGGTCAGAACATTAGGTACAAACCAAAGGGTAGGTGTGAAGATTAAAATATGAAGAAAAATGTTGACGACACCATCCATGGGAGAAAGCAGAACATGGTTATAATGTAGGGGAAGTTGGTAAAGACACTCAAGTCTGTTTAAACTAGAGACAGAACTTTCTTCAAATGTCACAATTTCACATTTAAACAGCAAATTCTAAATATTAACTTGGGAATGTGGACAGATAGGCTTAAGGTCCTTCCCTCCCTCCCTCCCTCCTTCCCTCCCTTCCTTCATTTCTTCCTTCTGTTGTTTGTTTTTAACAGAACACTTTCTTCCAGACGTCTCTAAATTTTTCAGCTTGACTTTTGTTGACTTCCATTTTTAAATGCATTTGAAAACAGGACTAATGAGCTGTTCTGTCCTGGGCTGCCCTGATAACGTGAGTCTTGTAAACAGGCTCCAGATGAGCACACAGTCCCTCCGACCTTATCCCTTTTTAGGGAAGAGGCTCTCACTCGCCAGCTTCCCAGCTGCGAGGTTTGTGGGGGCCTTTGACTCTCCATTCTTGCTTCATTTTCATCGGCAATGTGATTTCTCCAGTGAATGTTCTTCCCTGTGACCAAAGGAAGAAGTGCCGGTCTGTGCAGTCCCAGGCTGATTCTGGAAAGCAACCTGAGGGATTCTGCCGCTCTTCTCTGGTAATGGATGATCATTGTGTCTTGGAGTTCTTCATCTGGACTTGATGATAAGAGAGAAAATTGTAAATGAAACTATCAGTGAATGACAGCTACACATCCCCAGCGAGGCAAAGCATGTAATTGGCTGGTTGGGAATCCAAAGAGGATGGCCTCTGAGGTATTTCTAAAACTCAAGGAATAGTGGAGGAGAGGCACATAGCCTGCTCTAGGTTATATACCCAGATTTTTGTTTTGTTAGTTTTTGTGTTTTTAAGACAGGGTCTTGTTTTACAGCCCAGGTTGGTGTGGAAATTGCTGCATAGCCTCGCCTCGCTTTAGACTCGTAGCCATCTTCCTGATTCAGCCTCTTGAGTTCTGAGATTATAGACACTGTGCTGGTTGGTTTTGTCATCCTGCCACAAACTTAGACATTTGGGAAGAAGGAGCTTCAACTGAGGAAATGTTTCCCCCAGGTTGGCCTGTGGGGCATTTCTTGATTAATGAATGGGTGATTGACATTGGAGGGCCTCGCCCGTTGTGGGCGGTGTCGCTTCTGAGCAAGTGGTCCTAGGTTGTATAAGAAAGCAGGCTGAGCAAGCCAGGAAGCAGCGATCTCCCATGGCCTCTGCTGCGGTTCCTGCCTCTGTGTTCCTGCTCTGACTTCCCTCAGCGCCTGAGTGTGACCTGAGAGCTGGAGCTGGAATAAACCCTTTCCTTCCCAAGTTGATTATGGTCATGTGAGTATCCAGCAATAGGATCCTAACTCAGACAGGTGCATCCAGCCAAGTACAGCAGATACTTTGTTTCTAGTGTTACGTGTGCTAAGAGCCAATCGGTTACCAAGGAGCTGGGTTTCTCTTTGTGAGATCTTAGGCTTGTTCATGGATATTGTGTTGCACAAAGAGGTGGGATTCTTTATGGCCTCTCAGCCACAGGAGACTGAAAGTCAGCACTGACTCTGAACAATTCAACTTCTCAATTGCTCAACAGTCTTGAAACTGCCTCGTCTAGATGTGAGGGCAACCTTTCAGGACCAGCCAGAGAGCAGACATGACTTACCTCCCTCCACCTCAGCTCTCGTGGACAAATGGCTCAGGAAGCCCCGTTGATACAGCAGCATCGCTCTCTACAGCATCAGGCCAAACGACATTCACAGTTGCTTTAATCCTCTCCCTGTCAGGAAAGTGCAACGCCATCACCCCTGGTTTTCAGAAGTGGAAGCTGAAACCTAGAGAGGGTCAGGTACTTGCTAGAGGTCATATCTACAAGTCAGTGGAACTGGGATTCTAACCCAATAAGGTGGGTGGATTCCAAAGACTGCTTTTCCATTTGGACTCATCACGTGTTGCCTTCTGGGGGTTACTCTTAACCGAACTGTTTTTGTAACAACATATTGAAATGTCACATCTCATCCTGTCTGTCTTACCAAGGAAAACTAAGGCTCAAACACAGGAAGCAGCTTGTCTCCTGGCACATGACAAAGAAGTGGCGGAGACAGGATTCGATGCGGTGACCTGGATCTAGAGTCTGTGCTCAGCCTCAATGTGAGCACAGCCTCTCCAAGATCAGCCTCCTCAGGTGGCTGGCACACCCAGCGTCCTGATAGCAGGTGGTGGGCCAGTGTCAAGTCTCCATAAGAGGAAAGTCGAGGGAAGAGAGTCCAAGGAGCCTGCAGAGAAGTCTCACCCGGGTGGAGGGGCCGTGAAGCCTTTCGAAGGCATGGGAAGAAGGGTCACATCCAGCCTGCATCTCCATGTTTACTTCTACAAAACCACCACAGAGTTCCCTTCTGGAAATCTTTACAATGTACAGGCCCTAATCCTGTCAGAGAAGGCTGAGAAACAGCAAAGGCCTGCCTTGGCCTTTATCTCCTTAGATAGGGGAGAAATCCACAGTTATGTGGGATCCAAGGAGAGCCAAGCTTTTGACACTGTCCAGCTCTGCCTGCAGAGAAAGGCACCGGCAGCACCAGATGATCGTGGAGTTGACCCAGGGCTGTTCAGACAGTACTGGAAATCCAGGTGCCCCAGAGCTGAGTCTTCCACAGGCAATCAGAAGGCTTATCCTTAATCCCTCTGGGTAAGGCAGAGGCAAAGTCTGGGAGCTCCCCGAGGGCTGTGGACTATAGGCTATATTCTGTTATCCCTGGCTTTTCCTGGAGTGCCCAGACTCACAATGCATGTTTAGATGAGAACACAGGTATTAGTGCCAGACAGACCAAGGTAAGGAGCAAGTTACCAATCCCCAGTGCCATGGTAACCTGCTCCACACAGTGAGTTGGAGGACAGTCTGTATTTCATGGGGCTCTGTAGATGTAACCAACCGTCTTATTAAATAAGAAACACAGAACCAATGCAAAGAAGAAAGCCAAGAGGTCAGAGCTAAGAGCTAAAACCTTACCCTTCCTCCTGCAGTGGTCCTACCTCTCCGAAGGAGAGCTACTTCCTGTGTTAAAGTCTTTATAAAGACTTTCGGTTCTGCCTTCTCATTGGTTGTAAACCCAATCACATGACCGCCTCGTCGCTGCCTGTCTGTACAGACCTCCAGGTGTTCTAAGGTTGGTATTGAGATTAAAGGCATGTGTATCCAATGCTGGCTGTATCCCTGAACACACAGAGACTTACCTAGCTCTGCCTACCAAGTGCTGGGATTACAAGCATACGCCACCACCGCCCTGCTTTCCTATGTCTTGCTAATAGCTCTGACCCCCAGGCAACTTTATTTATTAACATACAAATAACATTTTAGTACAAAAGAAAATATCACCATAGGGCTCTTATGTAGGTTATACATTACATAAAATTCTGAATCTAGGGGAATGTTGTGTTGGTAAAGGAGCATGGCAGTTCATGCCTGTAACCCCGCTACTGGGGAGGCAGTAGCAGAGGACCAGAATTGAATGCTATCCTTAGCCCAGGCTGCCTTCTAACTTGTCATGTAGCTAAGTTGAGACTCTGTCTCAAAAACTACAATATGGTACAACACGATATGATATAATTCTGAGAGTAGCCCACAGTATCCTATAAATGTTAGCTGTTGCTGAAATTCTACCACTCAGGCTGGTTAATGGCTCTGTTTTGAATCCTGCTACCTCCCTCCATTTCCCCCACCCCCCACTCAATCTCCACCTTCTCTGGACTGTACAGTAGTTATATTTCTGCTACGATACTTAACATACTAGCGATAAGCATGTCTGTCTGCTCCCTCAACTAGACCATGAACTCTCCTCAGAGGGCTGGGCCTTATCTGGGTGTACACACTAGTGTAACCAATTAAACACTTGCCTCCCTGCTCTATCTCATGGACCGACAGGTCTCCCGCATCTCCATCCTGGAGCTCATGGTGGGTCAGCTGTCTCAGACATGGTACCATCTGAAGGATCCTTTGTGTAAGGGCCTTTGTCCAGCAGTAGGGTCAGCTAAGAGACAGATAGGAGCCAAACCCTGAGTCAAGCCTCCCGACCAGGCTGGCAGAGGTGTCCATTCCTGTTTCCTGGGCTTCTGACTACTTTGCTTGGCTTCCCTGAGATTGCCATATCTCACAGCTGCCTGAGTGAGTATGTTAACATTGTTTCTGTCCCTAACGTTTCTTAAACGCTCGATGCTGCTCAACATCAACCAGCAAACAAACCATGAGGGGACTTTTTAAAAAGATCAGTCGCATTAGAATTTTTTTCCTGCAATCTGTCATATTTTTCAACAAACAGAGCTCAAGGATGGTTAACTTGATGTTCATTGTTGTGAGAGTGTGTCTGCGGTGGCCCAGGTTGGTCTCAAATGCCACTTGTAGCAGAGGATGACCTTGAACTTTTGTTCTTTCTTCCACTTCCCAGCGATTGTGATCAGTGCTCAGAACACTTCCTGGTTTTATGCAGTGCTCTGCACATGCTAGGTGAGAACTCCATCGACGTAAGCTACTTCCCCTGGTTTCCACGTGTGCATGTGTTGAACATATTGCCCCTTAATTTTTCTGCCTCTCTCCCTCCCATTAGTCCTCTTTATCTCCTTAGACAGTTTCTCTTCCACTTTCTTGTGATATATACACACGTTTTTATGTACCCGTCTACAATTCAGGAGCCACAAGTAAGAGCAAACATAGCATTCTGATTCCGCTGGACCCAGATGAGGCCCAGGGACCATATTGCTAAAAAACGCTGGGAAGGTGCCGGTGCTTCTGGGCTCACATCTGGGCACTACTGCCGTGTAACCACGGACACATAACTATGACGGTGTCACCATGAGACTTGAGAACAGCAAATGCCATCTGAAAAGCCATTCTACAGCATTGGACATAGGGGAAAACATCACCACTGAAGAGTCCAGAAAACACCAACCCAAATAGTTAATATCTCTCTCTCTCTCTCTCTCTCTCTCTCTCTCTCTCTCTCTCTCTCTCTCTCTTTCTCTTTCTCTCTCTTTCTGTTGAAGACACAAGAGAAGCTTTCAGATACTGTTTTTTTTTTTTTCCAGCTTTGCATTTTTGCAGTGCTGTGGATAGAACCAAAGGCCTTGAGTATGCCAGGCAAGCACTCCGCCTCCAGTTGAGGTTTCCTTTTAAAACGAAGTTAAATGCGTGCTCATAAATTTGCCCAAAAGAACTGTAAAGTTATATTCATACAAAAATCAGTACAAGCGCACATGAGCTTGGCAAGTTTACTTGTACATAAATAGCCCAAATATCTTCCAACAAGTGAGTAGATTAAAAAGTATGTTCAGTAGAATGCATGCACCTGGTTACAATAACAAACAAAAAAAACCAAGCCCCATGCCACTGGTACACACACACACACACACACACACACACACACACACACACACAACCGTAGATGAATCTTAAATGTGTCATTCTAAGCGAAAAGAGTCAGTAACAGAAGTAGGAACAAACATTCTAGAAAAATCAAAATAGCAAAGGTGGGCCACATATCAGTGGTTCGTCTGTGGTGTAGTGGGGGAAGGGTTGGTTGCAGAGCATTTTACATGAGCATTTTATAGCATGAAGGAAACCTTCTGTAGTTAGGTTGTTGTGGATTTATATGACTACATACATTTGAGAAAAAAAAAAAGTCCTTCTGAAAAGCTGAACTTTGTGTGCATTATATCTCTGAAACAACCAGGACAGTAGAAACCAACAACAAAAACTTGTAGTTCCCACTTGCTTGTGGAATTAAAAGTCCAAACACCCTAGCCAGGCCCTTTCTAATCATGCCTGCGCTTTACTGTCTGCAAAGGCAACCAGTCTTCGCCATCATCCAAACCCTGGGTTTCTTCTCGGTCTGAGCTATCTCCTGCCCTGGAACACCCTCTTCTCTTGCTCTCACCGCCATCTGCAGAGGCACAGAGTGAACACACCCTCTCCACCTCCCCGCCCTGCGACCTGGAAGAGCTGTCAGTGTCCATCTGTCTCGGGGCTCCTAGTCTCTGTAGTTTCCTCCTTCCTAGGACAAACTACACTGACTGTTTGCTCTCCCCAAACTCCTACACACCCTTAGATTCCTCCAGCAGGTCACTCACATCACATGCTACCTCTGTGACTCTAGCTGACAAGAACCTTCTTTACACACCTTCAGCTGTTGGTACCCAAATTACAGACTGATCTCGGTGTTGTATTTGATGCCCTGATTACTGTTCTGTTACCCCTTGTTCAGCTGTCTGTTCTTGAGGACAGGAACTATGCCTTAATCATCTTCGAATACTGGGAAGGTATTTTTTTTATTATTACACACACTAGGTAGATACTAAAAGCACTGAGTGAGTGAATGAATGTTTCCCCAGGAATCTTTTTCGTCTCTCACGTTGGCCCAGAATGACATCATGGAAAGGTAAACCTGCAGTGGGACCCTTTCGCTCAGGCAGGCGCTCAGTCATGCTAAGACTTTAGCTACTCCAGCTGGACCAATTCTTTGGACGTAAGAAAATCGACTTAGACAAACTCTGCGTGTGTCGGAGGCAGCAATGATCACGCACTTGCCCCAGCCTCTGAAAGGCTCAGCATGCACATCTGCTCTGCCGCCTGACTCTGCATAGGTAAGATGATAGCCCGGCCGTGATGACAGGCCGAGCTGTGGTGGTGTCACCTGCTGGTGGCGACTGACACCTTGTCCTCACCGCCCCACCCTTGCTGCTTCCCTGGAGGTGCCCACCCTGACAGACCTGTCCTCCCAGTACAGCTGTCCCCAGAGCCTGTCACCAGCTCATCAGCCACCACCACACTTTCTCCTGGCCCGAGAGTGCCGACAGCCAGCCAGGAGGGAGCCGTACGGCTGTGGACGCTGGCAGCTGGCTCTCACGCTACTCACTGGGAACTGACAGTTTGAGATCCCCAACAAGGACACCAAAACTTTGACCAAGCTCTGAGTATGAAGATATGTCCCGAGGGAGAAACCTACACAAACACAATACATAAACCTGTACACATGCATACGCACACCTGCATTCACACACATATATACACACACACTTGCACAGGCACATGTGTTAATATTTATTCTATTTAGGGTTACCGTTGCCGTGATGAAACACCATGACCAAAGCAACGTGGGGAGGAAAGGGTTTGTTTACACTTCCACATCATTGTTCGTCATTGAAGGAATCAGGACAGGATCTCAAACAGGGCAGGAACCTGGAAGCTGCTTATGGCTTGCTTCCCATGGCTTGCTCAGCCTGCTTTCTTATAGAACCCAGGACCACCTGCCCAGGGGTGGCACCACTAACAATAGGCTGGTCCTCCCCCATCAATCGCTAAAAAAATGCCTTACTGCTGGATGTTATGGAGGCATCTTCTCAGTTGAGGTTCCCACCTTTCAAATAACTCTAGTTTGTGTCAAGTTAACATAAAACTAGCTAGGACAATACTCAGTCCACGCATGCATACATGCATATGCACATATCACACACATACATGTATGAGCACACACACATACATTTGTGTCTATATAGCCATTCACATATGCAGATACCCATGCACACACAAGTATATAATTCACATACACACATATTCATTCACATGCACACATACATCTGTACATATTCCCACAAGTGCATGTATGATGAGTACACCCACGTATACCTGCATCCATATGTCCATACACACACATTGTACATTCATAAATACATACCTGGACATCTGTGTTCATATACATATAAGTATACATGCAGGTGCAGAGACACACAAACATACGGAGTCGTATTCACATTTACACACACAAGTTCAAAGACGGAGCTACTAGGAACCTCAAATGACTATGCTCAGCCGTCGTCAGAGAAGCTTCCTCCCACAGCAGAGGAGAGCAAATACAGAGTCCCACAGCCAGACAATGTGCGGAGGGTGAGAGACCTAAATGGGGTGTCCCCATCAACCCCCACCCCCTCAGGGAACTCTAGGGAAGAGGAGGCAGGAAGAGTCTAAGAGCCAGAGGGTTGGAGGACCCCAGGAGATAAGACCCGAACACAGCACGGCCTGTGCACGTGTGAACTCACAGGAACATGGCGGCATGCGCGGGGCTGCGCGGGGCTGCACCAGATGGGGCCCGAGAGCTGAAGGAAGTGGACACATAGCTCCTGGGTTAGGGGTGGATACATCTCCAGCTGACAGCCACTTGCAAATGAAAGATTAGTTTTCTCCAAGGGAGTCTCACGGGGGAATAAACCGTCCGTAAGGGTGGGCTCCATGCCGCCAGCAGACTGCCAACAAGAAATGAACTCAACGCTGTCTTTGGTGGTTCTCTGCGTCATAGTGTTTGCGTTGGGACAATTCTTGTTGTTGTTGGTTTTGTGCATTATTATGACTTGTGGTTTTATATGAAAAATATATTTTTGATAAAAGATAGAAGAAAAGAGTGTTCTCTTTCTCTTGTGTGGCTTCCGTGTCTTGCTCTCTCCCACCTCTCACCTTCGGGTAAAGCTAGTCGTCCATTCTGGTTGCCGTTCTGGCTCTTCAGGAGGCTCCCTTCCAGAAGGCAGAGCTGTGCTGAGGGTGCAGGTCTCCATCTTCCCAGTGCAGAAAGTCCTGCAGATACCAACACTGGGCGGGTACCTAGAAGCTGCAGTACTAAAATCCGGCACTAAAGCAGCTAATGCCCCCTCCCTGCCTGTCTCTGTTTCATCATTGAATAGTTCTAGTGTTTATTATCGTGGAAACACACACGTAACCCTGCATGATCACACTGCTTTCAGCCTTGTGGTTCTCAGAGTCTTCAGGGGTCCAAGTTGTGATAGCCTTGTCTGCAGCTTCTCTCTGGAAGCTCCAGCATGGGTTCATCAGCCGTGCTCTGGGAGGGAGACAGTGGACAAGGAAACACCAACTCAGGTCTCTTTCTGCCTGCTCGTTCTATATGGGACCCCAATGCTCCTTCCATCTTCTCCCCTTCTTCTTCTTCTTCTTCTTCTTCTTCTTCTTCTTCTTCTTCTTCTTCTTCTTCTTCTTCTTCTTCT
>CABHPQ010165249.1:0-15674 GCA_902168405.1 Peromyscus aztecus | reverse complement strand
ACAGTGTCACTACACTCTAGATGAAAATGGGGTCCCAGAACCACAGAGCAGGTCAGTGTCACTACACTCTGTGGAAATGGGGTCCCAGAACCACAGAGCAGGTCAGTGTCACCACACTCTGGTGGAAATGGGGTCCCAGAACCACAGAGCAGGTCAGTGTCACTACACTCTGTGGAAATGGGGTAGTAGAATCATGGGATGCAGCTGGGTGTTGTGTAGCAGTTTCCTCTGAGATAAAACATTCCATCTCAGAAAGAAGCCCATTGAGACTCACGATGTTCTAGTAAGAGGTGAAACATCCCATCCTGATCGGAAGTTCACTGAAACACAGTAAATGAGCTACTCAAAAGCTTCAGAAAGTCTTTGAAACTGACTGGATTCCCTAGGCCCCTCCCACCCCAACTGTACATAGGCAGGAAGGACCTGCCGAACCATACTCTACACTGGAAGAGGCAGAGACCAGACCCATAGCCTGAAGAGCATGCTCTCCAATCTGCTGGGCTCCCTGCAGACGGTGCAGAGTGCTCCAGGTTCCCAGCTTTGTGAGCCGTCACCCATGCTGGGGTGGGCTGTGGTGATGCAGCTGTCTCTGAGTCATTTCTGCTCCCCTCTCCCACGTTCCTGTAAGTGACCCCAATAAAACTCTAGTTCGCCAAAGCTGGACTTTGGTCTGTCATTGTCGCTCTATCTGGAGTAAGCAGGTGTTTGTTTACATCTCCCTGGGAATAGTAACAGAGTGACCAGCACTGGGTTGCTACATTCTCGGTAGAAATGAGTTAACAGAATGTTGGTTCCTTAGCTTAGCAAACAGTGATTGTCCAAGCCGAGTGGAAAGGCTAGCACTGGCTTTAGCTTACAGGTAACAGAACTCTGAATATAGCAAACCCCCTCCCTCAGGGACGAGTGAACAGCAGGTTGCTGGCTGCTGCCCTGCATTACTGAACTCCAGGAATTGGGAGTGGGGCAAGACTATAAACCTGCTGGATTCTTTTCAGCATAACCTGGATTGAGCATCTGGAGAACCTGTAAGAGACCCACGTCATCTGGACATGTCTCCCATAGTAGAATATGACAGAGAACTTCTGAGATGGCTCAGGCCCACTAGAGAATCCTGGGCCTTACACATTCCAGCACCACCTTGGGGCCACCCCATGTCCTGGATGATGGATGAGGCACCCAAAGTAAACCACAACCTCACTTCTACACAGGCAGAGACTGAGAGAGAAGGTAAGGGGTGGCCTGAGGGACTTAGGGAAGAAAAGGTACCCAGAGTCTCATGGCTACTACAAGGATTCCAGAGACCCCTGAGCTCCACCTACAGGGACAGGCCACACCCCTGTTTCTCAGTTTCCCCATCTCTAGGTTAAGAGTGGCTGCAGCCTGCATCCCTCTTCTGTGAGACAGTCCTGATTAAACACATTCACTGAAAAGTTCTCAGTGTGCCCACGATTCCAGCCCTCCCCTTTGACTCTAGCAAGCAGCCTTTCCCGATGTAGTTATGTTTAAGGACCTTGGTTTGATCCACACAGTAAACAAAACAATACAATGAAAGCCCATGCTAAATTAAAATCCCACTTTAGTATAAGTTGGAGCTCAGGAAGAATCCAAGTTGAGAAAGCGAGCAATGGGAGAATGCGGAGGAGAGGCCAGAGCTGAGGTCCGGAATAAGAAAGGCCCACAAAGATGGCATGCACTTAGGGTACTGCTTGGGATGGGCAAAGAGTGTAGACAAAACGTCAGAGGGGTTCCCCTCCTCCTCCTCCTCCTCCTCCTTCCCCTCCTCCTCCTCCTCCTTCTTTTTCTTTAACAAATTGAAGGGTTCTTATCAGAAAAAGTTTGTGGCTGTAGATCTTTCATTAACTTATTCACTTACTTACAAGCATATTTAATATTCAGACCTCGCTCTGTTGCTTGAGTGCTGGGAGAAGTACAAGGCAGAAGTTTCGAAGTCTTGGCCTAAAAGATAGAGAGGTAACTTGTCGCCAAGATGCCAGAATGCCTGGGTGCAAATCTTCCATTTCCCAGTTCTGCATTCAACTACTCTGTCCTTCAGCTTCCTTGTTTAGAGAATAGGAACAATGATATCATTCTTTCCTTCATCTGTTCCGGGGAATAAATTATTTAACAAAGTGTTTAGAATGGAGCCTGCTATATAATAATTGCCCCAATAAATGTCAGTCATGATTAAGAAGGGAGTTTCCAAAGTAGGCGATGGTCTCACCTTCCAACATTAGCAAGTCATTCGATGCATCATTGTAGTTAAAATATTTTGCCTTTTCCTTATATATAATTATCTTATTTGCTTACTTTCAACATTTATCATGTTTGGCCTCCATTTTACAAACAAACAAATCCTCCTGAAATAGACAAAAAGGCAACATCCAAGAATCTGTCAAGTTAGCACCCTCCACCCAGGATCTGAGTTTAATTTGATTAGTGCTGGGAGCTTGACATTCCTCTCACACTTGGTGAAGGTGTGTGGCAGGGTGTGGCACTATTGCAGAGCCTCATAAGTCACTGCCCTGGCTCCTGGGGCTTTGCAAGTGAGCTGGAGCGGGGCCCCTAGCTCACTGTCATTGCGCAGCACAAGACACTCCCTACCCCACTGCTGTGACCCAGCCTCTGCAAGAGTGGTTGGTGGTCATGTCACCAGACTGAGGGAGTGTCCGCCATGGTCTGAAGAGACAAAACAGATGGGTTTGGTTAGGGTTCCACCCACTTAGTGTGTGGGTGTTGGTGACCTCAGAGTGGAGACTGCAGAGAGATCCTTGGGTCTCACGAGTTGAAACCGCCCTTTTACGGATGGGGATCAGGAAGGAAGAGGTTGTCTGGGATCCAGTAAAACACCTTCCTTCCTGGGGTTCCCCAAGGTCAACCTCCACCAAGCAACCCGCCTGTCCTCAGGGCATATATGACCTATTCAGTCCATTCCCTGTTTTCTCAGTGCAGAAACAGAAGGAAATGGGGAACATGAATGATGACCCTCTTCAGGAGCCCAAGTAACTGTTACCCAGAGTGTATGAAGGAGCCAGGTCACTGTTGATGTTTCTCTGGCTCCCTAGGTAATGGTCAGAAGCAACAGATGTCTCTACCTGTGGTCCATGGTCAACACAGTACATTGTGGAGACCTCCAGGCTGACTTCACAGAGGTGAACCTGTCTAGGATGGCATTCCAGGCCCAGACTAGAAGTGGGAGATGTGGCTGAGGGATCGATAGATCCTTGGCTTTCTCTAACCAGGCTCACTCTGAAGCCCTTCTACTTATGACATCTCATAAGTAGGACTCAACTGTGACACACGACCACATTGGGTGAGTCCTATTGTAGCAACATAGTCTAGAGTCAAATGGCCAAGACCCTTGTTTGATATGCCCACAAATATTGACGGAGCCTCTGTTCTCATGTCTTAGAATACTATGATTACAACAATAGCTACCACTTACTAAGTCCTAATATGGCAGGAAATATTCTAGGAGGAAGAGGGGAGCAAGAGAATTATATTCAGTGTGTGTGTGTGTGTGTGTGTGTGTGTGTGTGTGTGTGTGTGTGTGCATTTGAGTGCAGGTGCGTGCAGAGGCCAGAAGAGGGAGTTGGAGCTGGAATTACAGGTGGTTGAAACCACCTGATGTGGGTATTTGGAGCTGAACTCAGGCCTTCTGCAAAATCAACAAGCCTTCTCTCCAGTTCCTCTAGTTTTTTTTTTTTAATTTGTTTTTTATTCCAAAATTATGACCAGTTTCCACAAAACCCCTCAGCGCTCTGCACAACGGCCATGTTGTTATAGTTCCAATAAGGTCTGAGTTTTAGTGAAGCAAGGGACTTTTCTCTGAGAGAAAGTTGAAACAGGCTTGAGACATGGTTTCAAAACTTGACCCTCTTAATACCATACCAGAAACCTTCTGGATGGTACAGATGAAATCACAGGTTCAGACACGGATACAATTTAAACTCTTCAGTCCATCCCCATAGTTTGGAGCTATCGGCTGCCATGTGCCCCAGGCTACTGTCTTGGTCACTGTTCCGTTGCTGTGGACAGACATCATGACCAAGGCAACTCTTATGAAAGAAAGCATTTAATGGGGACTTGCTTACAGTTTAGAGGGTGAGTCCATGATCATCACGGTGGGGAGCAGGGCAGCATGCAGGCAGATGCTGTGGCAGCAGCTGGGAGCGTCCCCAGCCATAGGCAGAGAGACTTTTGAGTGATGTGGGCTTTTGAAACCTCAAAGTCCACCCCTAGTGACACACTTCCTCCAACAAGGCCACGCCTCCTCATCCTTATAATCCTTTCAAATAATGCCACTCCCTGGTGACAAACCATTCAAATACAGGAGCCTGTGAAGGCCGTTCTTATTCAAACAGCCACAACTGCCTTCTTAAGGCGTGGGGCCACTGTGTAGAACCTCTCTGGTGGAGCCTTGCTTTGTAATCACAGAGGCTGCAGAAGCTGCTGAAAGAAAATGTGGTCCTTACTTCTGAGGTGGCTTCAACTGAACACTTGATGTTAACTTCCTTGGTCTTGGAGGATTTAAGAAGAAGCAGTGAAAAGAACAGCAAGTATCTCTCAGGTACCACACATACGTCTGCATAGGAAACTGCTGGGGATACACGGGTAACGTCGATCAGATAGCAGCAGTTTCAAAGGGTTTGGTCTTAGGCAATGTTTGCTGACCAACTGAAACTAGCCAGCTTATGAGCAAAGCTAACTCACCACTCAGTCATGGCACTAAACTGTGGTTTAACGTTTTTCAAAGCGAGAGACACATGTGATATCTTACTAAGATTCAGGCCACTATGTGTGTGTATGTGTGTGTGTGTGTGTGTGTGTGTGTGTGTGTGTGTGTGTGTGGAACTGCACGTCATTTCCATATTACCGAGGTCACAAAGTTCCTGAGTTGCATACCTGGTATGCAGCAATGCCTTTCTTTGTAAACATCTTAAGTCCTCCATAGCAGCCCAAGGTGGCCCGTTGATAATCCCCTGGGACACAGATGAGCAGGCAGCCCAGAACTCAGATGTCGCAACACTGAGCATCATTTAGATGACAAGAGCAACCGATAGAGTGTGGAAGCATTTAGGAGGGTTTGGATGACCAGGCTGGGAGAGAGCGGGAGCTAACAACTATAGGCAAAGGAGTGTTGTGTCTTTAAAGCCACCATTCTGAGAGGTAAAGGGAAGCCCAGAGTTCAGGCAGAAACAACACTGCCTGACTAAGATAACAAAACAAAGCAACAAGGCTCAGAGACCTGGCTAGAGGCAGAGGCAAGTGGACTGTGATTTCTAATTTCTGTCCATCAGTCCGTGCACACATTGTGCTATGCTGGACTTGCCCTCCGATTAAAAATTTGCTGCTTCGCCTAACAAGTGGTCTTATTTATAGACTGTTACTATGTAAAGCTATCCCATGTTTCTAAAGTGACAACAGGTTCTTAAGCAGAATTCTTGGCTGTGACACAGCAAAAGTGTTTTAGAAAGATTAGCCTGTCAAAAGCGCTCTAAATAGATTTTAAAAAGAAAGAGGGAGAGTGGAGACAGGAGAGGGAGGGAGCCAGGGAGGCCTCCGAGCACTGAGTACAGGAACTGAAGAGAAGGGAGAGCCGTAGGCGATGTCAGAGCGTGGTAGACAGAGAGCTGACCGGGCTGGGAAAGAGTGGAAGAAAACTATGACGGATCTAAACACAATAGGATCAGTCGGACAGTTTTTCCCTGAAGGTCAGATTCTGGGGTTTCGTAAAGCAGCTATTGCTCGTCAATCTCACCGGCTGGTTGGAAACCGTGGGCAGCCCATTCTTCCCAAACTCTGTCATCTGTTTTGAAGTATGTGGCTCGCACTGGTTCTACTCTTCAGTCTAATTCATGGGCTTTCATTTCCAACATGCTAAAGTAAACCAAAATGATCTCAACTCCCTCTTCATGTCCACCTCTTGGTTTGCACACAAAACAAATGTGAAGCAAAGTGAAAGACCACGAGAACGGTCCATTGCAACGCACCCGACTCGGATCTGGCTGAATTTACGTAGTTTGGCTCATTCAGAAATAATAGTGTTGTGGTTTCAGTGTGCCATATCCTCTATGGTCTCACAGTTTGCAGACTTGATCCTCAGCTGGGGACGGTCTGGGGAGGTGATAGTGGGATCTGGCTGGAGAAAGCAGGCCGCTGGCCGTGCCTTGGGGGTTAGGCCTGGTTATCAGCCCTTCCTGTGTTCCCAGCTGACACGTGTGAGCAGCCCCACTCTCTGTGTTCTCCCCACTACGATAACCTGAGACCTCTGAAGCCGTGAGACAAAATAAATTCTTCCTTTTTTTTCTTATGAGTGCTCTATCTTATGTATGCCTTCATGCTAGAAGAAGGCATCAGATCCCACGATAGATGGTTGAGAACCACCATGTGGTTGCCGGGAACTGAACTCAGGACCTCTGGAAGAGCAGCTAGTGTTCTTAACTGCTGATCCATCTCTCCAGCCCGATTATTCTTACTTTTAAGTTGATTTCCCAGTTACTGTGTCACAATGACCATAAAATTAACACAAATGCTTTCAATTCCCTCTTATTGTATCTGTTACAACAATTTCCTAAGAACTAATATGATACTTTGACTTGCATTTTGGTATGTTTCATTATAAATATCTAGAAACAAATTCTTTGATTGGATATATCTGAGAGACAAATTATTCAACAAATCAAGGAAGCTGGTGTTTACAAGCCAGTTAGAAATGTAAGACTAGACGTCGGAATGTAAAACTAGATACCAGAAACAGTAGACTTAGGGATTCATCAATGCTGAAGTGAAAATAAAAGGCATTAATTAGTTAAAGGCCTCCTGTTGGGCGTGTGTGACGCCCTGGGCTTGATTCCTAGCACAGACAATTACAGAAAAGGGGAATGGGGGAAGAGAAGAAAAGAAATCTTCACAAGACATAAATAAACCCCAGGGAAGCAGGCACAAAATATTTATAGCAATTCAAAAGAAAAAAAGCAAAGCGTAAGGACATGCCTGGCCACAAGACCACAGTCTTCTGGAGGGACTCAGCACCGTGGCAGAGACGGCTAACCGCGATCTCAAATCCACCTCTCTTGTAAAACAGCCGGTAACTGGGGAAGGGTTGCCTAGCTGTACTTCCCATGGCATCCAGAAGTGACCCCATAACGAGCTCTCTCTCACCCGCAGGACGAGTCCAGTGAGTGCCGTGTGCTGCGCAGGCGAGGGAGGGTCTTGCAGCAGATATGGAGACGGTGAGTCCCTAGACACAACAGCCATGGCAGAGACACAGGATGGAAGGATGTGGTGTTCTGCAGTAGACAAAACCCACCTGCTAACAGGGAAAACCACGGCAGACTGAGGCTGGAGCACTGCAGACTGAGGCTGGGAGCACTGTAGACTGAGGCATGGATGGGAGCAGCCTTCTTCTATGATAGGGCAACTATGGCTTTTGATCTCTTTGATATTGAACATTGGCCTTCAAGGAAGACTGTAAAGGATGGCCAGACGGAAAGCAGAGCAAAGGGGCTCAGGGGAATTCAGTGTTTTGGAATCAAGGGTGCTAAAGGTTCACAAAGGAAAAGATTTAGATGAGGGGAAAAGACATTAGACCCAGCATCTGACAAGATTATTTATCAAATACCTCCCAGAAACAAAATAGGCAGGCCTTCCGAAGCCCGCAGGCCATGTGACCAGAGCACACTCTTTCTTCCCACTTGTTTTGCTGTTGGGCCCTCCCCGGCTCTGAGGGACCATGAACTTTAGAACACCCCGAGGGACCGGCAGCACAGTCCAAAACCAATGGAAACATAACGTGAGCTCTGCCATTTACACAACACAGCAGAAAAGCCCCTAGCTTCCATGCTTCCCGGGAGCCAGCTCCTCACACACCAGGAGAGACTGGAGGATGTTTTGTTTGTAAAAACTGAGTTCTAGCCTGGGAGCAAACTGACTGCAGCCCCCCAACTGGGAACAGCAGGCGCTCTTCTCGGGCCTGTGTGGAAATCGACAGTGCACCTGCCGGCCAGGGGACTGGCCCACCAAAGCGGTGGGAGCCAGTTCAGAAAAGGAGGGAAGACTCCAGAGGAAGGAGGCCCGGTTCCAAATAGGCTTTGGGTGTTGGCGAAAGGTTGCTGGAAAAAGGATAAATCACGCAGCCTGCTTTCTCCCGCCTCGTTTAGTTAGATTAGTCTAAATGAAGGCACAAACAAAGCGGAACAAACCATCACTTTAAAGGGGCCTTCGCTCCCACTCGTAGGTCAAACTGTGTTCTGGATCAGACCAGGGTCTTAATCTTCAGTCACCCATGTGATACCAAAGAGCAACTGGAAGAAGCGTAGAGAGAGACGATTTTTGTCTCATTTCTTCGGACTCCTCTTAGCTACCCCAAATATCAAATGAAAAATTCAATACAGATGACGAGACTAAAACTAAAATGCAGACCAATGTATCTCCACAAAAATAGTCTCCAAAGGCAGCTTTATGACAGGCTCCCCAAGTACTCATCCCAAGACTCACCCGAGTACTCACTGTAAACCAGTTGCTGCCCTTAGGCTTAAAACTTTGGAGCCTCTGGTCAGGTGTGCACTCGGGAGGCAGAGGCAGGAGGATCTCTGCGAGTTTGAGGTCAGTTTGGTCTACAGAGTGAGTTCCAGGACACCAGGGCTACAAAGAGAGACCCTGTCTCAATGAATGAATGAATGAATGAATGAATGAATGAATGAATAAAAAAATTCTGGAGCCCCATTGGTGACTGATCCTTCATCTGGAAAACACCTTCCCTGGCTAGAGAGGGCTCAGTCCCCGAAGTGCCTGCAGCACACGTCTAAGAACCCCAGCCCGAACCTTAGAAGCCCGTGTGAAAAGCTGGGCCTGGCGACACGGAACCCCAGCACTAGGGGCGGCCGAAGGTGGACACAGGCAGATCCTTGATGCTCATTGGCCAGCCAGGCTAGCCAGATCAATCAGTTTCAGGTTCATTGACAGATCCTGTCTCACAAAGTCAGAGAGTAATTGAGGGAAGATACCCAAGTCAACCTCTGTCTTCCACACATCTACACACATGTGCACACACACACACATACACACAAACAAGTACACATACCACACACACACCATAACACACATGCATAAATGAACGTGTTTTTATAAAGGAAGCAGCCCCTAGGCTGTAGTAGGGCTAGGGTGAGATGGTGTGCCGCCCATCTGCTTGTTCCCATTTCCCCCACAGCAGCCCAGCACCTGTTCTTCTAAAGCAGCCTTTGCTCTGGGTGAGCTGAGCATGGGGCTCCAGAGCAGATGGAACATGCTCTGTCTGTGTCTTCATTTGTCATGAGGAGCCCAATATACAGAGCAGCTGAGCTCTCCAGTGAAGTATCATCTTCTGGGGGGAAACAAAGTCCTTTATCTGCCAAAAAAAAAAAAAAAAGCAAAGCAAAATCTCCAGTGGTGAAACACCCAAATCCAGATCACTAAAGTACAGGTCATCCTGGGCTAGAAATGCTCCCACATTTTCAGAAGGAAAGGGAGTTTCTGGGTGACCAAGCTTATCTCAGCTCCTTGAGCCAGACAGCTGCCTTCTTGGGTGAGGCATCCATTCCACTGCCAAACAAGCCTGGGTTAAGTCAAATCCACTCCTCTCCTGGTGCTGTCAAGTGGTCCTTGCTCTGTTCTCTGGAGCAAACCAGAATGAACATAGCCTCTTTCTCACTCCCCTGTGCACCTTGGCCATGCATTCTCTCCACTGCTTCAAAACGGTTCACATGGTTTTAGCATCCTGCTTTTTCATGTTTAAATTTGCTCTTGTTCTTCAGAAAAACTTCCTAATTTGCACTAACAATAGGGGCCATAAATTAGCTCAAAAAGCCTTATAGGTTAAACCTGTGAATGCAAATACATCTACCTGGTACTGGAGAGATGGTTTAGAGGTTAAGAGTGAGTACTGCTCTTCCAAAGGACCCAAGTTCAGTTCCCAGCACCCACATCATATGGTTCACAGTTGCCTGTAACTCCAGCTCTAGGAGGATCCAACTACTGCTGGCCTCTACAAGTACTCACATGCACGTGGTCACACACCCACACACAATTTAAAAATTAAAAATAACACCCCACATTAATCCATATAGTAAGAAAGCCTTTCATTAGAAACAGCCAAGCACATTATTGGCTCATATCAAGTTTGAGTCAACTAAAATTACTTTCATTCATGAAGGATTTGTTGTTGTTGTTATTTTGTTTGCAGTTTGACTCCAGTAGCCAACACTGTCCTCAGACTCGCCGTGTAGTCAAGGATGACCGTGAACGTCTGATCTTCTGCCTCCTCCTCCCTAGTGCCGGTTGCACGTTTGCACCAGTTTTCTGTGGAGTTTTCTGTGGTGCTGGGGGTAGAATCCCGGGCTCTGTGCTCTGTACCGACTGTGCAACTTTCCCAGCCCACGGTTTTGTTTTGGAGATGGAGTGTCACTTTATAGCACAGCCACGCCGTGAACTCAAGGGCTTGCTTCTGCCTCAGCCTCCCAAGTGCTGAGTTTATACGGAGCGTAGCCCTGTTGTTTTAAGCACAAGGGGCAGAGCCGAGGGCCTCATCCACGCTGGGCAAACACTCCACTGCTGAGCTGCACCATCAGCCTCCATTTCTGATTTTAAATGAATCAGGGTAAACATTCTGGGGTGGAAACTTCCCTTGGTATCTTCTAAAGCCCCCCCATGAAGCCACAGACGATTCAAAGCCCTGCGTACCACCCAAAGCTAAGAGGACCAGTAGCAAACGTAGAAGGAGCTATTACTTAAGATGGAAACAGAGGATGGGGATGGTAGCTCGCTGTTGTCCTGGCCATTCTCTCAGAAATCCATGACTCTGGTGACAACAGGAAGCTGGGGAGAGATTTGGATCCTCTGATCATCCTACTCCTCTGTCTAGAGACCTGGATGGACACCATGAGAAGCCCAGAGCTATCACTTCTCCGAGCTAGTGCTACATCATGAGCTGAGGTTAAAGACTTCTTGCCAGTGCTGAGGCACTGGGAAGGGCAACTTGAAACTGCCGAGGCCACCATGAGTTAAACATAATCTTAAAGAGCAGTGGGATAATGTATTCTGTCAGCTATCTCTTATCTCAAACATCCATCCTGGGTTTTAGGCCACACAAAATGTCCTTTAACCCAAAGCTAAAACCACCACAGTAATACAATATAGTTAATGATTTCTCCCTTAGTTGGCCCAAGAATGTGAAACTCAGTTTTCCCACCAAAGCTCACATCACCCTGGAAACTGTGTTCTTCCCACCTCAACAACAGCCTCCACAGACAAACTCATGAAGACTGGAGGTGACTGGGCCTCTCTCCTTCCTCACCTCATCTGCCCTCCTTGATCCTCCCGGTTTATCTGTATTCTTTTGTTAAAGGACTCATTCTCTGGTTCTCTTCTCTGGTCTACCTTTCAAGCTCCCTTCAGAGACCTGTTCTTGGATACTGAGTGACTCCTTATCACCAGAAGTGAAATGTTATACTTGGAAATAGAAGGAGAAGGAGCCCCAGGAGCAATGCACAGTCAGAAGAGTCGCCTGAGCCTGGGCATTAGGACAGCACTCCAGTGCACCAGGCCTGTGCTAGCATGAGAGCTGAACTCTCAGGATGGGGCAGGAATGCATCCACGTCAACCTGTTGTCCCGCTGCGGAGTCGAGATGTCCGGTCATTACCCAAGTGTCTCACCAGAATCAAATCAAACTCCACACCCTGTCTGTGGGTGACGCCAACAATGGCCTTGCTCACTCATTCAAAGATGAGCAACCAATGAAAGCAACCCAGCACTGGGAACACTCAAAGCATGTAGAAGACAAGAGGAGGAGGGTTCCTCTGACAGCAACTTCCCTAGGGGGCCAGAAAACATCTTTAGGGGAGTGTAAGAGTCTTGGAAGGATGTAAGAAGACATGAGTTCTGTGAAAGAAATACAAATAGTTGCAAAGAGAGAGGAGGGTAGATGCAAGGATAACAGAGAGACATTAAGCATCAATGAGACATGGGTCAGGCAAATAAGATCAATAAAATGGCAGCCGAGAGTACAGTATGGTTCTCAGTGAGCAAATTAACCTCAGCTGGAATGAGTGAGGAGGAGCACCAGGCCCCCAGGCGAGGAAGTTAGAGCTCTGGAGACCATAGTGAAGATACACTTTACAACACACAGAAAAGGGAGAGGTTTCAGTGACAGGAAAGAAGAGAGAGCAGGAGAGAGAGAGAGAGTGATTCAAATTACTGTGTGGAAGGGATGGGAACCAAGAAACAGGCAAAACAAGACGTCCTTGAAGAACACTGGAGTGTGCAGGCTGGATCACTTCACTCAAGGTGAAACTAAAGAAATGATGCAGCCTCAGAGCATGGTTTTTTAAAGGATAAAACAGAAATAATGGCTTATTTACAACAGAACAAAGAAGCAGTAACCCCTGCCATGCTTACCCCAGAAAACAATGTAGTCACGTCTATAGACCAGACAGAGGATCATGAATGTGGATTTACCATCTAACCATGTTGTCATTGATTAATAAAAGCAACAGAAAGACTTGGTGAGATAGGCAAAGACTCAGAAGTAGACCGGTCCATGGTCTTTTCCTGAAAACATTGAGGAAACACATTAATCAACTGGTAACAGAAATAAAAATTAATAGCACACATGTGCACACACGTGTATACGCCTGCAAAGGAGCAGGAATTGCTTTCCATAGGGTGACAGTATATTCTGAAATTTGGTTGACTGTTGTCTGGGACAGTGTGTGTTTCAGAACAGCTTAACTCTTAAGAGAAGCAACGTTGGCTGCTAGCTCATACTTCCTCTCCTTTCCTCTCTGACGCTCCCTAACTTTGTTCATGTCTATCTCCTTATTTAGCCATGAACTTCAAGGGAAGGTAGCCTTATATCCAGACATGGCTTGGCCTGTAATTGGTCTATCTCCAACCTGGGCTTGGTTTCTATATAGACAGGAGACAAAATGTCGGTAAGTCATGAGGGAAGATGCCTGAGGATGTAGTCCAGTACAGACTTGGATTTGATCCCCTGGAGTGGGTAGCTGTTCTTGCTATGACCTTGAAGCACTGCCCCTAGTGAGGTATCAGGTAACACCTGCCTATGACCTTGAAGTACATGCCCCTGGGACCCTTAAGACCTGGGATGCACGTAGGTGGATCTCTCTTTGCCTCTTCGTGGTATTGGATGCTGAGATCTTGGACCAGGCAAATCAGCATGGGACATAGCTCAGCTTTCCTGGACCCCATGATAAATCTTCCATGGTAGTGAGTTAACCCCAAAATAAATTCCTGCGCTCATTAAATAGACTCCAGATTTCTCACATCAATCCCCAGCACTGACAAAAGATGAAACAAGAAGACAGGCGTTCTATAGGGAAGACATACAGGAACCTTCCTGACTCACAGCTAGAGATGCACGGTCAAGCAGGCTTGTCTCCTCAGACCACAGCCATGCCTTGGGGCCACGGTAATAATCATGCTGCATCCGTGGAGGGAACTGGTCTGAGGCGCCAAGCATTCAAGGGTGGCAAAGCCGATGGACACAAAGGAACATGGGTCTTGCTGATATTGCTGACTGGCTAAGTTAGCCACACTTGGACCACAGTGCAATCCTGTCTAATTCTTGTTACTAAACACAGATGGGCCCGATTTGCCGTCACACGCAGCCCAAGTTGTCCTAAGGAACAAGTCCTGCAGTGTTGGCGATTTCTCCTACATACGCCTTTCTTGGTGCCCAGAAACCTCTCTGGGGCCGTGTCCTTTAACCCTGAGTTCATATGGAATCTCTTGCCTTTTTTGATGGCCACTTGTAACAGTAATGGGTGCTGTTCTGGTCCGGACTTTTCAAACAATGGCTAAGCTTATTGCATAGGGAAGACCCTATGCCAAGAAAAATCACTAGACAAAGTGTCTTTTCTTTCTCTCTCTCTCTACACAAAAGCTGCATTGCATCAGATGGCATAATGAACTTTTTCATTGCTCAGGAACGTGAGAAATGGTTTTATGTATCTTTAAGCTTCATGTTAAATGATCTAACTCATTGATTTTGCTTTTTTGTTTTAAATGATGAAGACAATAAATTATCCTGGGACAGACATTATGCATCATTAATCTTCTTTCTAATTTTAACACCTGAAAGTTTCTGAATTAAGTGACTCTTAAAAATAAGTGTAGAGTTATCTCAGTAATGTAATTGCACAGGGGAAAACTAAGGATGTAAATGAAATTGTTTGTGGTATTTTTTTTCTACATGGTGGGGTGTGGTTATTTTCTTCTTTCAACTTACAGACAATTGCATTCACTTTTTTTTTTTAAGTGCAGGATCTTTCTTGACCCAGGAAGTACATGGCACCACTTCACTTTCCCAATAGAAACAAGAGTAACCATTCTTCCTCTTAGCTTGGAAGTGAAAGCTCATTTTCTTTCCAAATTCAGATTTTTTTCTTTGTTAATTTACACATATATGTCTGTGTATGTATGCCATGTGCATGAGAGTGCCTATGCAAGCCAGAAGAGGCTATCAGATCCCCTGGACCTGGAATTACAGGTGGTTGTGAGCAATCAATGTAGGTGCCAAGAACCAGACTTGGGTCTTCTGAAGAACAACAATTGTTCTTAAGATGAATCATCTCTCTGGGTCCCAAATTCAGATTTCTTTAAATTAGATGCACACAGGAGTCGAATCTCTGAGTTGTGGGAGAGCCTAGTCTATAGAGTAAGTTCCAGGACAGTCAGGGCTATGGAGAGAGAGACAGAGACAGAGATACACAGAGAGAGAGACAGAGACAGAGACACACACAGAGAGAGAGAGAGACCCTGTCTCAAAAAAACAAAACAAAATGAACAAATAAACAGAACAAATAAGTTATACATGCAACTTCAACTTCTAATAAGATCCCCCACACCAGGCTGCAGAGTGCTCCTCCCTTTAGCTCCTCAGCACACCTTAAGACAGCTCGTACGTGCTCCCTGGAGGACTCTTCTACCAAGGTATTCGTGCTCCTGGAGTTGTGAGGGTCAGAGCTTGGGCTCCGACAGCCCTGGACAGCCCAGCCACCTGTCCTCTCAGGCCAGCTAAATAAAGAGCCAAACAATGGTGAGAAGTGGAGAAGATTTTTTTCAATATTGAGAAAAGGGACAAATAAAGAGGTGTGGTATCCTCCAGTCCATCTTGGGGTCCTGATAAGATCCTTAAGTTTAAATAGAGAACAAGAGCATGCATGACTAAGCAGTACTGGTCAAGGTGTGGACCTGCCCCTCGCTGACCCCTGTTGCTAGAGTTTTTCTGCCTGGCCCACGGTCAGGACAAATCTCTCTCACCTGCCAGTCCCACAGTCGCTCAGACCCAACCAAGTAAACACAGAGACTTATATTGCTTACAAACTGTATGGCCGTGGCAGGCTTCTTGCTAACTGTCCTTATATCTTAGATTAATCCATTTCTATAAATCTATACCTTGCCACGTGGCTCGTGGCTCACCCGCATCTTTACATGCTGCTTGTCTTGTCCTGGCTGTGTCTCCTTCCACCTTCCTGTTCTTTTCTCCTCTCTGTTAGTCCCGCCTATACTTCCTGTCTAGCCACTGGCCAATCAGTGTTTTATTAGCAATACATTTGCCATACAGAACATCCCACAGCAGGCTTCCCGCCTGCAGGTTGCTCTGACAAGCTGTCCAGAG
>CABHPQ010165248.1:19371-45998 GCA_902168405.1 Peromyscus aztecus | reverse complement strand
CTTCTCACTTCTCTCCAGTTCAGCTAGCTGCCCTTTGCTTCTTTACACCTGTCCCTGGCAAAGGCCAGATCTGCATACCCATTCTTGACTCCACTTTCCAGTAGAATCAGTGTACCCTTAAGGCCGTCAGGTGACTTGTTAAGCAGACCCACGTCGTCTAGCCTCAAACCGAGATAAAATTGCTGTATCCCCGTGAATGTACTTTGCCTCATCTGTTCCCTTTGCTAAGAGCACTTATCCATCAATTTTCCTGTCATCATTTTTATGCTTCTGACCAACTCCCAGGCTATGATTCTCCCCTTTCCCACCCCATAATTGGCCCTGTCCTCCTCTCGTTCACCTGAAGATGCTGTAATATCACAGACAAGTTCTCTGTCCTTGTGCTGTCAATGCCTGGAAGGAACTGGAGAGAATTCGGATAAGCTATATTATTGGCTGATGTCTCTGTGTGACCTTGCTTATATTACCAAAGCCACCTGAGTTGGGTAGCCAGGAGTGGTAACCTGCAGACTGAAAGTCCGTCTGCATTCCTATATGGCAGGTCGGGGAGACGAAGTGTCAGGGGTGAAGGAGAGCAAGTGTCTTCCCACGGTTAAGAGCTAGTAACTGAGCTGTGAACCAGCAAAGCCCAAAGGTCACAATAGTGGTCACAGAACCAAGTGCTACCCGTGCATCCTGTGTAGGGACACCAGACATATGCTGCATCTCAGGACTCTGTCCCTCAAGACTGGTTGTTCTGTTTGCTAAATTCACTTTGAATGACACCCTCTTTGGAGGGCTGGCATAAGGACTCCATGGGACGGTGCATGTCATCTCATGAGGCATGGTTTTGTGCAGTCCCAGGCAACTGTACACCTAGCACCACTCTGACCCATTCCTTTTCAGGCAGCGTACTTGCTGGCTACCCCTTGTTTCTGCTATTCCTCAGGCATGTTCACATTAGCTGTGCCTCCTTATACCTTGTTAATGTCCTGTCCTCTGCCCAAGTTAGAAGGGTTCTGTCTATATTCTTCACAAACCCTTTATTCTACTACCATGATGTTAACGTGACATTTACTTTACTCAATTTCCATTCTGTCTCATCCACACATTTATGGGTCCCAGTAGGGCACTGACTAGGTCATTTGTAAGCTGAGATGCCAAGAGTGAACTTGATATTTGACAGGCTGAATAGAAAGAAGGCCGTTGCACTGATGTGGCTTCAAGCATAACTACATTCTCCCACGTGATCTTTGGAGAGTAATATGACCACCTTGCATTTTACTTTCTCACTTGTAAAACAGAACTTGCCTTGGCTCCCTTCAGCCTGCATGAGAAAATACCATAAACCAAGGGACTTAAACTATGATAAAACTATTCTCTCTGACTTCCAGAAGACAGGTGTCTTGTCTGAACTGCATCCTTCTTGGAGCTTGGCAAGACAATCTGTTCTATGTCTCTATTCATTTCTGCTGTTCCCTAGCTATTCTCAACATGTCTCATCTTGTGGCAGCATCCTGTTACCTGGCATTCCCTGTAATCTGCCTGTTATCCAAATATTGCTCTTCTTTTAAGAACATCAGTCACAGGATTAGGACCTATTCACAACCACCATGACCTCATCTTTACTTTACGACCTCTGCAAAGATTTCTATTTCCAAATAAGTTTGGGTGTCAGGAACCAGAAATGGGACATACTTTATGAAACACAATGATGTACCCCTAACAGTGAATAAAGAATAATCATTATGAGGTCTATTGCTTAATAATTATTTGCATATATTTTGCTACTTCTCTTTTCCCAGTTCACTAAGAATTGTACTGTTGTTTCACTTGCAGATGAGGAAACAGAGACCTAGGGAGGGTCGGGTACTTGTTAAAGATCACACAGGCAGGAAGTGGAGAAGCAGGCTACGAATGTACAGGCTGATGTAATGCTCTTACGTGAAAGACTTACATCATTCAGAATGTAACATCTCCTGGCCGTGTGGGTGAAATGAGACAATGCACATGGGATTTTAAGTCTAATGCCCTGGAATCGAGAGGTGACTTAGACTTTAAGAACACTTGTTGCCCCGCAAGAGTACCCAGGTTCAAGTCCCCCGGGCAGTTCGCAACTCTGTAACTACAGTCCCAGGGGATTTGATGCCCCCTTCTCACCACTATGGGCACCAAGCACCAACATGGTGCATATATATATATATATATATAGGGATAACACTCATTCACTTAAAATAATACACAAATCTAAAAAGACTAAAGTAATACAGTCTGCTGTCTGGCTTGGCAGATGATTAGCACTGAGTCTCCTTCTAGACTGTGGTATGTTTCTGGACCACACTGCCCTCTTGCTTCAGCGCTCTCACCACCATGCCTCTTCCTTTCCTTCTTTCTTAAGCTCTACTTACACCCCTGATGTCCTTCTGTTGAATGCCTGATAGGCATCACAAACATAACACATCCATATCACACTTACTGATTTTGCTTTACAAGTCAGCCTTGTCCTCCCCAGCCTTTTTTTTCCTTAATAAATTTTATTGACATCCACCAAATCACTCATGCTATAGGCCTTGGAATTATCTTTGTTTTAGATTACAAAGAACCAGTTCTCCTCCTTCACTAAAATGTCCTGTCTACTTCCTTAACGGTGAGTCACTTCTCACTGTATTCCCCACAACAACCCTGCCCAGGCCTCCTTACTTCTCACTGACCAAAGCAATAATTCTAACTAGACTCCTTTCTCCAAGCCTGGGTCCTGAGCAGCCAGGGATTGACCAGAGAGTCTTTTGCCTGTGTTTTTTTGACATTCATAAAACGTCAAGTTTTTTTCTTAAAGTTTTCCTCTCATATATATGATAAGATCATGCCATAACTGCTGTCAGCTCCTAGAACCATCACCCCGAACACATTTCTCTACCCACCCGACCTCTTGTTTTTCCTTGAGTGTAGCAAACTCCTTTCTGTCTTGGAGCCCATGTGAAAACCATTTTTCATGCTTAGATAGTTCTTCCTCCAAATCTGGTCATCAGAGGTTTAAGAAATACTGGTCTGAGACTCAGAGGGTATAGCTTCAGTCTTAATGTTCTATTCCTGGGACATCATTACAATCAGAATGGAAGAGGGTGGTTGGTGTCCTTGTTTGCTTCCTATAGCTGTGATAAAAACACTGACCAAGTCCCACTTCAGGTAAAGAGCTGATTTCATCTTACAGTTTATAGCCCATTGTGAAGGGAAGTCAGGGCAGGAACTCAAGGCAGGAGCTTAAGCAGAGAATGGAGGACTGCTGCTTAGTCGCTTGCTCAGGCTACTTTCTTAAACAACCTAGGACTACCTGCCCAGGGGTGGCACCACTTATAGTGGGCTAGATCCTCCCACGTCAATCATTAATCAAGAAAATGTCCCACAGGCTCACCTTTAGGCCATCTGATAGAGGTATTTTTCTCAGTTGAGTTTCCCTCTTCTTGGGTTGCTCTAGCTTGGATTGATTTGCCAAAAATAAACAAAGCCCCCCCCCCCAAAAAAAAACCCAAAATCCCCAAACCAATAAAAAAGCACACACACTTGAATTCTTCGTGAGTCATTCCTGGCTCACAGTGGGCTCATGTTAGCAAGTTTTAAAATGCAGGGATAATGTGTGAGATGTGGCATTGACAACCGGAGACTCAGCTAAGGAGATCACCAGCCTTCTGAATTCTCCAGCCAGCTTTTGTGGCAGAGCCTCTGTCTTAGAGAAGACAAATAGCTTCTCATTTCTAGCCTTCTACTTAAGGGTGGTATCTCTAATCCTATGCCTGCTGCCTGCCAGACAGCACTTAGTGCAAGCAGGAGTGGCAGAACAAGGGATGGGCTGCCCTTCACCCCATGTGGGAAGTTACCATTTGGTCTGGCTCACGCCTCCATTTCTGGCCACAGCTTGGGAATCCAACCCCTAGCCAAACAGATGGACAATGGTACTGATGAAATAAAGATATTCATGTAAATATCATAGCACAAGTTGATGTTCAGCTGAACTAAAAGATGGCAAACAGGCCAGTACACGGTATTAACAGCTGGGAGGATAATTTACTGCATTAACGACTTCTCCCAGCAAGCGGCTGTCTGGAGGACAGAGAGCCAGGATCAAATTCATTTTCTTGATCAGCGAAGCTGAATACAGAGGTGGCACCTGCTACACGGAGCCTGATGAATCACACAACTTGTAAATCACATGACTGTGATAGGAAAATCCTGGGGTGCTTACACTGGATGCAGCTCTCTTGGAAGGCAGCTTTCCAGCAAAATTTAAGTAGCTTTGTATTCATTTATCACAGCTTGAGGGCCTACCATGTGTCACCTTGCTAGTGCTGAGACTAGAGATACGATGCAGTGCAATTACTCTCATTTAAATATAATCTATTTAGAGGGGCAGAGTCATAACACAGCATTGTAGAGACATGTGCTAGGAATGCCCAGTGTGGGAGTAGGTCCAATTGCTTGTACAGGGTTAAGACTTGTGTAGACCCCATAAAGAAGATGATATTTAACAAAAAATGAACCAGCCAGTCTAGGCAAGCAAAGAGCATGAGCAGTAGTGTGAAATTTGGAGAACTTTGATTAGCAGGATAATAAACGGGCTTAGGGATGCAAAAAAAATGCACTCAAAGGTGAGGTGAGGGTAGTAGCCAGAGATCTCCTCCAGGTCTTGAGGAGATATGTTTGTATACTTCCATTTGATTTCACATGGAGATGGATTTAGGAACTAGAAACTGAAGAGGGCTTCAGGTAGAGAATTCATGCAGAAGGCTAACAGGCTGCTGAGAGGGAGGACTAGGATGATTACCATGAGACTGATACAGGGATGACCCATGCACAGCCCGTCGAAGGAGAATTATGGATGTACAATAGGTGAATCAAATTGGCACAGGTCATGTGACACAAATGGATAGGGCTGCAAATTGAATCAAGTGACATTTTCATGGTTTAATTGAAGCCCATAAGCCCCCAGATTGAAGGAGAGCCAAGGGGGAACATCTGTTTGTGGAATCACACAGCCAATGATACCAAAGAGCACAGGTTTCTCTTCCTCCAACGTCAGGCAGCAAGGCATTCAAGTTGTAGCTGGCCTGTGATGGCTGCCTCTCTAGGGTACTGTGGAGCCTGACAGCCTGCTGCTGCTTTCTGCCTTCAGACCAGATGAGCACCTTCTTACCAGACTACAGCTCTTCAATATGCACAGTCATTATTTCAAACACTGGAGAACATTCAAAATTTAAGGTCCATCTTTTCTCCATCCATTCTGCAAACCCAGTTTCTCTCCCTTCTAAGTCTTAAGGTTCCTATTTATTAATTACAGGGCATTCTTATTCTCCACCCACTTATTTTCTATGCCCTTAATGATTAATTTTCTACGGCTGCTGTAACAGAATGCCATTAACGTGTGGCTTAAAATCGCGGAAGTTATTTTGTCAGTTCTGGAGGTCAACATCTAAAACATATGGCTCTGGGGCCTTGCTTACTCAGAAGGCTCCACTTCCATAGTTTCTTGTGGCACTGGCACTCCTTGGTAGTCTTTAGCCTGCCTATGAGGTGTAACATTCTGGTCTCTGCTACACTTGTCACACGGCTGTCTCTCTTTGTGTTCCTGCATCCAACATTCCCTCTTTTTCTAAGACACTGGCTTAGAGGCCATTGTAACTTATTATGACTGGTTTTAAACTTGACTATATCTTCAAAGATCTTGTTTCTAAGTGAGGCTGAGAGTGTACATACTGCAGATTATCTCTGAACTTATCTTTTGAACTTATCTTTTGCAGAGATGGAGTCTGACCTACACCATTTTTGTTCCAACCTTCACTGACTCCTGACTAGACAAACTTTACTGGCTTGCCAAATACTCTGTATCTTTCCAGAATCACACTGCCTTCTTGTAATTGTTATTTTCTCATAAATGTGATAAGATTCCACCCCCCCCCAAAAAAAACCCAAAGACTCCAAGGAGGAAGGGCTTATTTTGGCTTGCGATTTAAGAAGAGATACACTACATCATGACAAGGAAGGCAGCTGGCCACACTGGACCAACAGTCGGAAAGTAGAGAACAGACTGAAAGTGAGCCTGGGCTATAAAACAGGCCCCCTCTCAGTAACCAGCTTCTGCCAGGCAGGCTTTAGTCTATAACGGTTCTATAGGCTCCAGAAACAATGCCAACATCTGGAGGCCAAGTGTTCGAACACACGAGCCAGCAGAGGACATTTCCCATTCCAACCACAACTTTCTATTCTTCCAGGAGAGAGAACATTCCAAAACATGAATTATCTCCTTCTCCCTTGATGCTTTTTATGTCTGCCCCATCCACGCAAGCACCCTCAGAGTATATGATTACTCGGTCCCTACTAATCTTTCTACACTCTCTTCTCAGATTCTGTTATTTAGAAAAGACAAAACACAACTGCATCGATACCTGCCTCTTTATGTCCCTGAGCCTTTGCACCTCCTGTTTTTTCCATTTAAAGTGCTCATTTTGCTTCATGTTCTCAGCGATCTCTAATCATTATATTCATCTCAGCCATGGTGTCTTATTACAGCAGTAGAAAACTAATCAAGACAGGCTTGGGGGAATATGTTTTAGAAGATTTATTATTATTATTATTATTATTATTATTATTATTATTATTATTTTGAACCAGTCACCTTTTACTGCACATTAGTTCTTAGTCAGAATATAAAGATTCAGCCACAGCTACATTTGTCATGGATGGGAACTAGGTAGCTGGTTTTGCTTAAGGGTGCAGTGCTCTTCATCCTGGCCCTCCTTAGTGTACTTGCATCACACTCACGTTGAGTTCCTTGTAAGAAATGTCGTAGCCGAGAAGCAGGTAGGCTGCCAGCATCACGTTAAGCCCCACAATGCTGCCTTCCCAGATGTTGATGTACTTCTTGTAATCCTGGTCGTAAACTCTCTGAAAGGCTCCCACAGTACCCCTGGGGGTGAAATCCCACACCAACATCCAGGTTGGCAGTGTAACTTCCATGAGCTTCTTTTTCTTCAGGGACACAATGATGCCATTTGCAGTCCTGGTGTCTACAAAGCCCTAGATTTATTATATTAAATTACATGTATGTGCCGGGCGGTGGTGGCTCACGCCTTTAATCCCAGCACTCGGGAGGCAGAGGCAGGTGGATCTCTGTGAGTTCGAGGCCAGCCTGGGCTACAGAGTGAGTTCCAGGAAAGGCACAAAGCTACACAGAGAAACCCTGTTTTGGAAAAAAAAAATTACATGTATGTCTGTGTGTGGGTATGTGAACTTCAATGCAGGTGCTTAAGGAGACCAGAGGTTCAAATTCCCCCAGAGATGGAATTACAGGTGCTTGTGAGGCACCTGATGTGGGTGTAGGAACTGAACTTAGGTCCTCTGGAAGAGCAGCATGTGTTTTAAATTACTGACCCACCTCTCCAGCCCCAAAGGACATACATATTGAATAGTCTTTCCATTAACTTACTTTTAGGACTTCTAGTCTACACAACAGAGGTATTCTGCTTGTTTGGTGACCATACGATTGAAGTGAGATAGCAAAATCTTGCTGCAGGCATTGACTCATGTTCTTACACTTGTTTACAGTGGGAGGAGATTTAGTTTTATAATCATTTCCAAAAGGTGGCAGAGTGGCCTGATTCTCCTGGAGGCTTCATCATCCATGCTTGGGCAATGCTACAATTCTTACAGAGATTAAAATCAACTGGAGAAGCCTGTAAGGTCTTTTTTAACCTAACTGTAGGGAAATTTATTTGTCTTCTCACTGAATAATTTAAAATTTATATGTCTTAAGCCTTGACTGAGCAATGCATTTTCTTCTTCAATACATAATTATACAACCCTTTCAGGTTATTACCTAGTAGCCCACTTTCTAAAGAACTTTGAACTGCAATTAAGGTACTGCATGGGGAGAAGATGGAATGTACATGGCCCCAGTCTTAATCTCTTGATAACCAGAAGTGGTGGGGTCGGAATTAATTTTTTTCTTCTCCTTTTATTTTGAAAAAAAATTTAAAAATATTTTTCATACAGTTTATTTTGATTATGTTTCTTCCCCTCCCATAACACCTCCCAGATTCTCCCCACCTCCCTACCTACTCAACTCTATGATCTTTCTCTTTCCTTTAAAAAAAATCACAAAAATGAACATCAAAAATAATCAAAAGACCAATAAGAGAGAGAGAGAGAGAGAGAGAGAGAGAGAGAGAGAGAAAGAGAGAGAGAGAGAAAGAGAGAGAGGAAAAGAAAGAAAAAGAAAGAAAGAAAAAAAGAAAGGAAGAAAGAAAGAAAGAAAAAGAAAGCAAGCAAGCAAGCTAGAACAAATAGTCTATACACACACTGTCTTAGTTAGGGTTTTTTATTGCTGTGAAGAGACACCATGACCACGACAACTCTTATAAAGGAAAACATTTAATGGAGGGGGCTCACTTACAGTTTCTGAGGTTCAGTCCATTATCACAGTGGGGAGCCTGGCAACATGCAGGCAGATGTGGTGCTGGAGCTGAGAGTCCTACATCTTGACTCAGAGGCAACAGGAAGTTGACTGTCACACCGAGTGAAGCTTGAGAAAAGACCTCAAAGTCCGCCCCCACAGTGACACACTTCCACCAACAAAGGCACACCCACTCCAACAAGGCCACATCTCCTAATAGTGCCACTACCTTTGAGGGCCATTTTCTTTCAAACCACCACAAACACACAAAACAAACAAACAACAACACCCCCCCCAAAAAAACAAGTAAATAAACAAAAACAGAGAGTTCATTCTGTGTTGGACAACTATTCCTGGGCAGAGGGTCTGCCCTGGAGTGTTGTTGATATACATATATATCGACACTTCATTAAGGAAAACTGATTTTCCCTTTACCCGTGGGTGTAACAGGCTTTCTCAGACTGCCAGCCCCTGAATCAAGACACAGAGACTTATTATTAGTTATGAATGCTCAGCCTTATCTTATACTTGTCGAACTAGCTCTTATAGCTTAAATTAACCGTTTCTCTTCATCTACGTTTTGCCTCGGGGCTCTTTACCTTTCTTTCATTCTGTATATCCTGCTCTATATCTGTCTGTCTGGCAGCTGCCTGGCTGGCCCTGGGCATCTCTCTCTCTCTCTCTTTCATTTGTTCTGTTTCTTCTCTCTCATTCTCTAGAGTCTAGATTCCTCCTTCTACTTATTTTCTCTGCCTGCCAACCCATCCTATCCCTCTACTGCCTAACTATTGGCCTCTCAGCTTTTCATTAGACAAATCAGGTGCCTTAGGAAGTCAAAGAAACACCTTTACATCGTTAAACAAATGCAGCTTAAACAAATGTAACACATCTTTGCCTAGTTAAAGTAATAGTCCACAACAAGTGAGTATCAACTGAAAACAGTTTCTTGGTTAGGGGTGGGACCCCTGTCTACAACCTCCTTTCTTGGTGCTAGGAATCCACCTATGCAGATCTTGTGTGTCCTACCATAGCTGTTGTGAGCTCATGTGTGCATCAGTCCTCTGGCTTTTACAATCTTTCCATCTCCTCTTCTGCATAGAGCCTTGGACCTGGAGAAGAGAGGGTTTCTTTGTCTAACAGTCCTAGCTGTCCTGGGACTCGCTTTGTAGATCAGACTGGTCTCAAACTCACAGAGATCTGTCTGCCTCTGCCTCCCAAATGCTGGGAATAAAGGTGTGTTTCACCCCCTGGTGGGGGGGGGAGGTTTGATGAGAACATCCCATTTTGAGAATATCCCATTTAGGATTGAGTGGAATTTTGGACGAATTTATTTACATTCAGAGAAAAAGACTTTTCCCTTAGGATGGCAGTAGGTTCTTACATAACTTAATGTGTGCAAGTACATGGCTCTGTACTTGACACAAAATAGGTAGTCAGCAAATGCAGGTTCTCTTGCAAAGATGGATGCACTTCTCTTAAAAAGTTTAAATTATTATTTTATTTTATTTTATTTTATGTGTATGGGTGTTTTGCTTACATATCTGCTCACCAAGGCTAGAAGAGGGTGCCACATCTCCGGAACTGGAGGTATGGATGATTGTGAGCTGCCATGTGGGTGCTAAGAACTGAATTTGGGTCCTCTGGAAGAGCAGCTAGTGCTCTTAACAGCAGAGCCATTTCACCAGGCCCAAGGTAGACTTCGTGTTTGTGTGTGTGTGTGTGTGTGTGTGTGTGTGTGTGTACATTTATTTGTGTGTGGGTGCATACATACATATGGAGGCCAATGATCAATGTTATATATGTTTCTAAATTGTTCTCTACATTATTTCTTGAGACAGTCTCTCACTGAACTCTGGCTCATATGTTCCGAGGATCCTCCTGTCTTTGCCTCCCCAGAACTGGGATTATAATAATGCCCCACTGTGCTTGTCTTGAATGAACTTGGCCTCATGGGGATATGAACTCAGGTCCTCAAGCTTGTGTGCCAAGCGTTTTGTTAACCGAGCACTCTCCTCAGCTCCCAGAAGCCTTCTTTATACATCCAGTCCACATCCTTTTGGCTTGGGAATCATAGTCATAGAAAGCATTTATTGGTGAAAATGCGCTTCTGTTTTGATGGATTAGCATTTCTGATAACATTTAGAGGTGCCAGCTGACTGAATGTTTTGTTCCTTAAAGCAAAGTCATTGAAGATCTTAATAATTTTATTAAGATGTAGAGTCCTCAGCCATGGTCTGAACATCTATATTTCTAACAGGCTGCAGACGTTGCCAGGCCTGGTAATCATGGTTAATATTGAGAAGATCTCTAATGAGGAGTCCTACCAGTATTATATGCTTACTAGTAGAGTAGGTACCCCATTCTCTCTTCCTAGACAACCTGACACTACAACCCCTTTCTATTCAGGCCATCCTCATGGCTAGTAGCTGTTGAATGAACTTGTAGCAGGAAGTGATGAATGTCTGCTTATTGATATCCTGTGATTTTTTTCCTTTATTCTCTTTCTTTTCTTGTCAGCAAGCTGCATATCAAATCTCTCAGCAGAAGCACCTTGAAGACACAGTTATCATAATCATAGGGAAGGCACTGTGATCCCTGATCCACAACTTAGAATATAGCTTATTACTTGGGATGCCTAATTAGACAATGGCCACATAGGACCTGTTTGTAGGAACCTGATGCAGTTTCATTTGGTTGTTACAACAGAAGGCCTAATTCCCTGACTATGACAATGGTATGCTAAGCTTTTCCCTTAGTCCTTGGAGAAAGGTGCTTGGCAACAGAACTTCTGGGTCTCATTTTTCAGACACTTTTACATATTGATTCCATTGTTTTAGGAGACTATTAACATTTTGTGGGGTCTGTCACTTGAAAATAATTGAGAAACACTAAGAGGAACCAGCCTGAACTCAAGTCTTAGGAAACTCCAACATTGCATTGTGGGCTTGTTGCTGTTCAGGACGTCACCCCATCCATCTTCATTACTTTCCTTTGCACCAGTTTTCTCAAGCATCCTGCCTCGGGTAATGGGACTGTTTTGTAAGCCTCATGTTCAAAAGCTTCAGTGAGCTGGGGAGTGTTAAGGTAGAGTAGATTGAGTGTGACTATTTGATGGGAACAGAAGAAATCCCGAGGTAGACACAGCACACTGGAAGCAGAGGCTAAAGAACAACCCAAAGCATCATCGGCTAGATTTACAAATCAGAAATGGAACTCATTCTGAGAAATCAATTGGGTGTCATGGAATATTTATGGGTCCCTGCTCCTGGCAAGCATTTCATTCAGTTAACGTGCCCTCATTTACAACCCAGCTGCCTGGGCTTAGATGCTTGCTCCCTCTCCATCTTATGATTACAAGCAAGGTTGCTGGCTACTCTTTGATGGAATTTTTCAATTCTCCTTGAATGTCCTGGAATAATGGATTTTTTTCTTCATCATCAGACACCCTAGTGTCTAGCTGAGCTTTGGTGCTGTCCTTGTGAGTAGAATCATTCAGGGACTGTGGTCTTCAAAAATGAAAACATATTTCATAAAAATTGTAGAATCATGCATTCATAGGATAGGATGCTTAGTGTCTCTTCTTCATTTTATAGACTAAGTTCCAGAAGGAAAAGTCACTAGCCTTGCAACTGGGACTAGTCCTGCTCTGAACTGTAGAATGTGATCATCATAATTCAATCTCTCTAAGGAAAATAATTATACCAATGACAGGTGGACATTTTGTGTGTCACTGTGTCTCTAAGTTCCATTTTGTCTCCTCAAAAGAGGACTCAGTAAATCCTGCTGAAATGAGAATTGCTCCTTCTTTTGGATATATTGCAGCGTCCTTTGGGTAGATGTCATGAAATCTTTAGAGAAATATAGAAAAAATGTGCTGTATAGCATTGAATAGAGAAGGAACACAGCTATTCTCTCAACTTTCTATGTCTAGTTATTTTTAATATCAGCTTTTCTGAAAGACTTAGTCCTGAACATTGGGGAAAGAGCCAATAAATTTTGCTGAATGAACTTGGCCTCAGGGGTAGCAGCAAGTTTTTATGTATTCACACATCTCACATTTAAAGCTGAACCACATCTTAGTGATTAACCTTGAGTCTCCAGCCATGAGCACAGGAGCTGGCTCACAGTAGGTCCTCAACAAGTATAGCAAAGAGGATGAATGAAAGATGCCTTCAACTTCTCTAGAATCAAGACATCAGAGTCATATGGCATTGGTGTTTATCAAAACGCAGTAAACCTCATGGGTTCACAGGGAAGCCTCTCAGGAAGTCTTCTATGTCTATATGTAGACTATCCTTAATTGGAGGTGAGGCAGGCCCAGATGTTACATGTTCTTTTTAGCTTCTCATGAACCACATGTGTGTTCTGAGGGTACAGGGCTTCTTAGGTCACCCCACTATACTAGGTATCTAAGAGGGAAAATTGACCCTCTTCATGCCATTGAGTTTTCCTGTCTGACTATTCATTATTTCTCCCGACTTTAATAACTATCTCAGCTGGAAATGAGAAAGAATAATGAACCATTAATTTACATTCAAGACACTAATTAAAAAGGCACAGTTTTGTTTTTGTGAGTTGTGCTGATGACTTAATTATAGCAAGACTGTGAAAACAACTTCTCATTTTGAGGCTTACAAGTGACTGCAACTTAAAAACGTGTAGTGCTCACCATGGGCATGTGGGAGTGTAGGGGGAAAGCAGGCAGGAAGAACACAAGGTCCTTGGGGTGGAGGTCAGCTTCTAGTTCCAGGTCTCCTTGTCATTGATGGGATGATGTCAGACAAACAGCTTCATCTCTGGTCCTACGTCTTCCAAATGGGATACAGATACAGCCTGAATCTTATGTGCTGGGAGAACCATATTTACTCTATGTTGCACTGTCATGGAGTTGTCTCGACTTTCATATCTTATTGACTGTTGAACCTGGTCCACTTGGATTTATAGTATTAATAGTGACACTGTGGTCTTGCCAAGTAGCCTCAGTGTCTGTCATTTGGAAGAGAAGATGACTATTTTTTGTTGGAAGATAAGCTTGAACCAAAGCAAGTGGGTATGCATTAAATGGGACTGACATTTATTGAGCATCTCCCTTAAGCTGGAAACATTCTAACCATCTCATTTAATCTTTTCATTGTGGCAGACGTGCCTGCCCTATTTTATCAATGAAGACTCTCAGGTTCTGAACGTGTAAGTGGCTTAACTAAAGGAATGCACCCATCTCATGCAGTATTGAGGTTAGAATCACAGAAGGCTGACTCTTAAGAAGACCCCTTCCATCACAGCAGATTGCCAGTCCGACTTACACTTGACAGACAGAGCTTCCTAACAACTGTAATCACCCATAAATAACATGACAATTCTCATTTTGTAGTATACCCATTGTGCCTGGGTGGATCCATCAGCTCTCCTTCCTTAAACCTTTGAAAGAACAATGTGAAAATTTCCCTTTCCTTATCTGAGGTTGTCTGTACCTTCCACCAAACTTCAGGGAAGACATTTTTTTTGAAACATTCATTCATTAGTTTGCTAATATATGTAGTATTTGTTGTCCAGAAAGTTGAGAAGTTTTGTGTTTTCCAGCCATGAACTAGGAAGAATAATGCTATAGGCATGACTCCCAAGAAGCTCACAAGAGTAGGGCCTTTGAAAGGACCCTGAATATTCTATTCAACTACTTTTTCTGTTGTGTTGTGGGTAGGCATTCTGACCAGCATCTAAGAATTCATTTACCAGGTGCATCTCAGTGACTCTCAGGGTTCTGTTTTTAATCCTTCAAATTCATGTAGGCACGATGGCAAAAAAAAAAAAGAAAAAGAAAAAGAAAAAAAAGATGAAGGAACAGAAAAGAACCGATTAATACAAAATTATAGGACTAGCAGATGTTTATTCTTATGGTAGAAGCCATTGTATTTTCAAAGGAAAGCCAGGAGAAGGAATATTACTCTCATCACGGGAACAGAAAAGTAATGGAGCAGATGATGAAGAGTCAGCTGAAGAAACAGATGAAGACAGTGTGATGGATAGGCAAGAAAGTCATACACAGAGATTCAGTAGGGAAGAGTTGACTTTATGCATATTCCTCATCTTAGGATAGGGTCTATCATTTGCATGTAATAAAATGTATGAACAAATGCATATGTACATATATTCATAAATATATATGCTAATTTGTTTACATAGTATATGCATAACAAAGAGTCATAGTAATAATATCATAGCAACAAGCATATCATAATTCCTTTAGCACTCCAGGTATTGTTTTACACACATTTGTCTTTGGTTATGTTGTGTTGAACTCCATTCTCCCTCTATGCCATATTCTGGTTCTTTTTTAAAAAACAATATTGGACAGAAGATATTTAGCACATGTCAAGTTCTAAGTTTAATACCCCATACTGAAAACCAAGTCAATATAACATAATATCATGTTCAAAGATCAGCGAGAAGTAAGATCCAGGATGCCCTCTATTTGAAATAAATGGGCAAATCTCTGTGCAGACAGTACTTGTGCTATTGCTGGCCTAAGGAGAAGATTCTTCAAAGAATCTGTCAAGATCTCATGTCCTAGATCTTACCATCCTATCTTTTGTGGGGATAGATAGATGGTAGAGGGTCCCCAGCAGTCAAATCTGTCATACAAGGGGAGTCAGTCTGGGGATGTTTTTCCATGAGGACAGAAACAAGAGTCTTTGTGTAGTACCCCATCTTACTTCTATTATCTTCCTTTCCGTGATTTCTCCTGTTCCTTTTTGCAGTGTATATTAGTTGTACAAAATAATAGATTTCATTGTGATATTTACTTACATGTACATAACATACCGTGATCATATCTTACCCACCCCACCCCTGCATGCACACACATTTCCTTCTCTTCTTCTTCCTCTGGCTCCTTTCCTTATTCCTAACAGTCTCCTTTCTGCTTCCTCCTATTCTTATGATGAGACATAAAAAGTTACCAAATAAGCATGATTTCTAAATAAATAGGACTTCCCCTTGTATTAAAATGTGTACAGGTTAAAAATGATAGTAAAAATACAAATAAATATCAATGAGACTATATAACAGCTAAAAAACAAGTATAGGCCATACACTCCTCTCATTTTCCTGAGCATCCTTTTAATTATTCTAAGATAACCACAACTTCATTTTGAGAATAAACTACTAATTTGGAATTTGGTCTATAAGTTAAAAAGATATACTTGCATGACTATAATCAGGCAGCAAAGGGCAAGAAGATTGCTGAGTGTTCAAGACCACTGTATTCAAATAGAGTTCCAGGCAGCTAGTCAGGGCTACAGAGTAAGACTGTCTCATAAAAACAAACAAAGACTGTAATACTCTGTCTCATAAAAACAAAAAAGACTGGGCAGAGAGACTCAAGCATATAATCATAGCATTTGGGAAGATAACACAAGATGATCATATGAGTTAGGGGCCAGCTTGGGGCTATATAGTGGGCTCCGGACAAGCTTGGATTACAATGTTAGACCCCTATCTCAAAAATTCAAGCCAGGAACAGGAGAGATAGCTCAGTGTTCAGGAACACTGGCTTCTCTTCCAGAGGACCCAGATTCAAATCCCAGCATGTACATGGTGGCTCACAACTGTTTATAGCTCAAGCCTCAGAGGATCTGAGGCGTTCTTTTGACCTCCATAGGCACCAGGGATGCACATAATTGCACGGGCATTCACGCAGGCAAAATACCCACCCACCCCCAAGTAAATTAAAAAAAAAATTCAAAACCAAGCTAAGAAGAGACAAACAGACAAAAAACAACAGCCAAAGCATATACTAGAGAACACAAAAGCAAACTGTGCTAAAATGTACCCTAGTAGTTTGCTATTCTTGGACTCAACATCTGTGTGTTTACAAGATATGCTTTTTAAAACTATGATTATACTTCATTCATTTTATGTAGAAAACATTCATTTGGTGGAAAAAAAAGACATTATTTATTTCTTTACCTGTTGATCATATTTGAATTGCCTCCAAGCCGCCATGTTAAATATTTGGATATTTTCCAGTTGTTGGTACTAGATATTGGATTGTTTACAGTATCTGCTGTTAGAAACAGTTCTCCCATGAACATTTTTATGTTTATCTACTAGTAAGTATACATAAGAATCACCTAGATCTCTTAGTAGTCCTTTGAGGGTATCCATTAAAGAATTCCTCATGAAAATGGCAAGTGTATTTGTGATCAAATTTTCAAGATGTTCCAGGGACTTCTGTGTGCTCATAGATCTCAATTCTTTTGATGATACCAGAAGATCACTTTTCCAGCCTTTGCAATAGCATAGGATCATGTGGTTGGTGTGATGCCCGTGTTGGCAATAGAGCTCACATCATACTGGCTATATAGCATTCCACATAATCTCTCTAACTAAAAGCTACAGGTTCTTCCAGGAGACCTTGTATTAAGCCATGAGATTTACAGACTAATGCTATCATTGTTAGCATAGTCTATCTAACATGTATTATAATGACAAATTGTTTTCTTAATTATGTTCTCACCTGTTGTTTATAAGAATTTTGCTAAATCACATCCTCAATAACACTTATCTTAAGGCTTCTTAATATTTATTCATCAACTAAGTAAAGTGTTTTATCTCATTCTGGTCCTGATCTGAACTGTCTTGATTACCACTGAAGGGTGTTGATGGGCACTTCACGTTTCTTCTTGTCTGAAATATCCATTTATGACTCTTAGCTTTTATTCTCTATTTAGCTTGTCATGTATTTGCATGGACTCCTCTAATTACAGACTCTAATCCTTTGTGTGCACGTGTATGGTAGAGTCAGAGAAGTAGCCTCAAACTTTGGGTAGCAATTCCTCCTCCGACTTTTCTCTCCTCCTCTTCTTCCTTTCCTTTTCTTCTCCGTCTGCTCCCCCTTTCTCCTTTTTCTCTCCCTTCTCTCTGGTTTAGAAACAAAATAAAGAAATACCACTTTTTTTCTATATGTTGCCCATGTGATTTTGAACTTATCCACTTATCCTGACAAATGAATAGTTTATCACCTTTCTCTGAGGGGGAAAAAAAAGGCATCACCCTAACCATCTGGAAGCCACCTGTTTAAAACCTAGAAACTGGCTGAATGCTGATACTGGTCAGATAGATGCTGATGTGAAAGACATGGGACTAGAGGCAGAGGCTCAACCCTTGATACTTTAGAGGAAGAAGAAATACATTTTGGATTTAGGAAAACTAGGCTACATGATCCAGTCTACTTTATTTGTGCTTTACATTGGAGGCTTGGGATGAAATTACAGCTAAAGAAAATGTGCTCTCATTTGCCAAGTGGATTCTCTATATATGCCTTCCTTGGGGACCATGTAGGACGAACCTTTCTGGGTACAGAGATGTCTTGACAGGATTGCAAATACTTAGAAGTCTGGAAATTATCATTTAATAGCACCTTTCATTTCAAGTTGTACCAACAGTCTTGAGTGATGCAACCACAAGTCCAACTCTGGGCTCTGGTGCTCAGTACAGAAGCTTCCAGATGGATGCTTCCTTTATTCTAGGCTGATCTGCTACTCAGGCTGTATGACCAGCACCAAAACATCTACCTTGTTGGTTGATGTAGTCTTTTGGAGTTTTTACCATTTATTGACACTCTCCTTGGAGATTTGCTTCTGATGCTACTTTTATTACAGATACAACTGAGATAATTTGAGGTAATTTTAGGAAAGCCCTCTGCAGATTCCATGTGTGGAAGAATGACTTCACATCGGGCTTCTGATTTGGAAATAATTAAAACTATTGTTATTTAAACCAAGCCTGTTTTGGTTTAGTGCTGGAGAAGCAATATAGAAATTATAATAGTCAAATCAAAAGCCCAGGTGCGTTTTGTTTCACTTTATTTCTGAGGTGCATGATAGCAGTCAGTGTCAGTATCTGGTAGAAAAGCAGAGCAAAACATGTTCATTTTCAGTCAAGGTGAGTGAGAGATGAAGTTATCAATAAAGATTTGGACAAATTCTTTCCTGAAATCTGTTTTATCATCTCATGTTATTACCTAAAATGTTGCCCACATCAATATGGAGGTTCACATTTCAAATGGGCAAGAACATCTCTGCAACAGTTTGGCAGTCAGGGAGACGTTCTCTCTCTGTACAGAGCAATAGGAAATGCAATGCAGATAATCTATATGGCTGATAAAACAGCTCCATCGCGGTTCTGTTTTCCAAGAACTTTGCCTCTATATTCTTAATGAGCAAATAACATGGGATTTTGTTTGTTTGTTTGTGTTTTAGTTCCCAGGGTCAAAATATCTAGCTTTCTCTCTACATTTCTCACAAAGCAACCTCCACCAGAATTTAAGTAAGCAATGCCATTTTAGCTCCAAGGAACTTGCTTTTATTTTTAATTAAGGCTGTTGCATTTTACATAGCAAATCTCATGTCTGATTATATCTTTTCTCTGCCTAGGGGATGTGAGTTAGCATCACCATCTCTGCCATCAATGATAATAATCACCATCTGTATCTATTATCGGCTGCTACTTAACAGATTACCTACAAATCTACTGGCTTAAAGCCACAGTATGTATTAATTATATCTTATCATTTCTATGAGACTCCACTTTGGAAAAGACTTAGGCAGGCAGTCTGGCCGTGTGGCCCTTTCGAAAGTGGAATTATGGTTTAGCTTGAGGCTACCGTCATTTAAGACTTGCCTGAGGATGGAGGACCCATTTCTACAGAGACTGCAATAGCTGCAAGTTGTTATTGGTTGTTAGCAGGAATCCTCACTCTCCTGCTGTGGGAACCCACTCCCACCTTGTGAAGGGTTCTTAGGTGGAGGAAAGAGAAATTTAGAAATGATAAATAGAAAGAGAGACCTAGACGACAAGAAGAAAGACAGAAATACAGGATAGCTTCGGGAGGGCCTGAGTCAATACCTACCAGCCTCATCCTTTATTGAAAAGAGCTTTTTAGAACATGCCAAGGGGAGGAGCAAAAGACCTCTCCCTTGCAAGATCAAAGCACATCGCACAGCCAAGTGTAGACCCTTCCAAACACCTGGTAACCACACCCGTGATCAAATGATCTCCTTAAGCAGCCCTACTGGGTAAAGCAAGCTCAGATTCTCGGACCCTGAGTAATTGCTCACTAGGAAGCCTCTGTGGATTCCCATACCCTGCCATGTTCCTCTCCATAGAGTTCCTGCTAGCTTGTCCCCTCAAGCAAGTAGGAAGATCCAATATCTTGGAAGTCACACAACATCATTGGCTTTATAGCCACTTAGTTATGTGGATCAGCCCTGGTGGGTGTAGAGGAGTCTACACCAGGGTGTGAATCCAGGAGATGAGGCTTACTGGTGGCATCTTGGAGGTTGTATGTCACACCATCATCCACTTTTGAGTGAATGAATGACTTCAGCAATGAGGAATATACAAACATTCAGGCAAAGAGCTCTCTAGACAGACTTTCCTAGAGGAGAAGATTGTCTATCTTTTTCACTCCTGACATGTCATTCTTTAGTTTTTAGTTGGAAAGAGGCAACAATAATTTCTATCTAAACTTAACGCCAATTAACATGGTAATTACAAGACAGTAGCTAGTCTTACATGATAATTGATGATAATTGCTTCCTGTTTTAATTGGGGTATAAACAAATCTATGCCATAGGAACTCAAACCTCTCCTTAAAGGAAAGGGAAAAAAACTCAAATGAGGAAATTTGTCAAAGTCACTTGTTAGCTGATAAGGAGTTAACAGATCCATCTTACATGTCTACAAATTGTGAAAGCATCTGCTGATGATGTTCAGCACTTCCTGGGAGCTGGCAAGGACTCCAGTGAAAATGAGAACACCAGGCTGGCTCCAAGTTGTTGCTGGGATATGTGCTGCAGCTCAGCTTCTCCCAGAAGTAGTGCCAGTGTGCTGAAGTATTGGTGGAAGTATTAAGGCAACTCCACGTAGTTAAAAGGGAGGTTTATTGGTGGGGTAACTTACAAGTGAAGGGATAGGTTACAGGGTCTAGGAAAGGTATAGTGTAGTCCAGCGGTGTTCTCTGGAGAACTTGGCTTGATCTACCTCTAGCATCCAGGATCCAGGAACCAAGAGAGCTTGTCCATCCAGATCTCAGGTCTTAAGGGCTCCTGTTTTGGCCCTGTCTCGTAGGCGTGACAGTTACTGGAAGCCTGGATGGGGGCAGTACCTCCAGGTCAAAGCTGGAACAGCTGCCCACTACACTGAAGTGTATAAATGCTGCCAGCTCTGGAGTCCATAGGAAGCTCATCAGTCACTAACAGGTCTCTCCTCTACTGCTGCTTGTAGTCTCCAAAAAGAAGAGCTCCAAACAAAATCAGGATGAGTGCCTAGTTTTTGTCCTCGTTTTTAGAAAATTCTCTGGAAGTCTGTGTATTATAGCATCCTATTTTTGCTTCACCTCAAATTTCAGAAGCTATGATTCACTGATTTCTATGGTGTTTCAGTGAAAGCCAACAATAGTTTTAATCCTTCTTCATTTTTTTCATAACTCCCTTAGTCAAGAAAAAGACGTCTAAAAAGCATGGCACAGGGACATGGCAGGGACATTTGTCCTTTCTATTTCCCTAAGGACATGGGCCTCAAGAATCAATGAATATTTTGAGTTATGAAAAAATGAGGACCAGTGGTAAAATACCCCTGGAAGTTGGTATCATAGATCTAAGCCATTCCAGTCAGGAAGCAGAGCTGATAGCCATTGAGATGGATGTAGAGTGGAGGGGTGCTTCCGGGAGATGGTGGAGGTCATGCTGCATCAGTATCTTCCCTGTTCTTCTTTCCTTAAGTAGGGTTACCAGACACTAAAAAAGGAAAGGGACCTATGTCATATCTGGTAACTAAAGATGTCACCACTATAAAATGTGTGACTTTACAAAGTAGGCAAAAGTCTCTCAAGTGCGATCCTCTAGCACAAGAGTAATCAGGTGTAAATGTCCTTTATTGGTAAGTGGTGCATACTATGATTTGATATCACTCTGTCTGGAGGTCAATCCCAGTTATGTTTGATTTCTTAGACCATAAACTCTTAACATGATTGCCCGGGTGTATTTGGTTGGTGGTCATGAACCCTATTCAGTCAAAACAATAATTTGTCTAGGTTGAATTTAGGAAAGACCCTCCACCCTCCCAAATTTCCTCTCTACTTTCCTTCTTTCAGCTTTTCCTTTGGTTACTTTAATTCTTTTGTTCCATGGATATTAGTTTTCCTGGAGAAAGGGCCTTTTGAATTGGTGATTGACTTGTATGTTAAATTTCAAGTGCTTAGGACCAGGACAGTGAGTCTAGGGCTAGGATGATCTCACATGTTCTACCAGTTTAGACTCTTGAAGTAAGGAAGCGCAAAGGAGACTGTTGGCTCTGTTTCTAAGTCATTAGATGCCTGATGGGATCCTTGAAGGAACCTCGGTGATCAAACAAGAGTTGGAAGTGCTAACTTTTACTTGTAGGTATCTTTGTAACTTTCTTTGGATTGTACTAATTGCTAGTTGCCGTAACAAGTACACCCTGTGCTTTTCTTATGAAATTCATTTCTGTGCTGTCATTTAGGGTGATGGAATGATGGGGACTTGTGTGGCATGGATTCATGGACTTTAGTGACATCCTTGGTGCTAGTATTCAGGAGGCAGAGGGTATAGGGAGAAAACAGGAGAAAATGGAAGATCATGACCAAGTTTTTGATTGTATGAGCCTGATTTGGATGGGGGTCGGGGCACATCACTTCTGCCCCATGTCATTGGCAAGAATTCCAACCCTCACCAGTGCTCAAATGGACTGCACATTCTTTAGGCTTTATCCTTGGAGTTCAATTGCTATCTGAAAATACTAAAATGGGGCTGTTTTTAAAATTCAACTTTAGGACATTTATATGTGGCAGATTTTAAGTGGTCAAAATAACCCTCTATTGTTCTTAAATCTTACTGCAGAATTTCTAATGACTTGTATTAGATAATTCATCTAACCACACTGTTGATGGGAAAATGTTTAGAAGTATATTTTCAACTTAATTATATGCTTTTGGAGTCCTGTAATGAAATGATTGTTCAAATTACTTCAGAACCCTTTGAGGGAAATGATCTGAATGCCTAGCACTGGAGATGAAGTCTCCCATGGAGGGCACAGTCCCAGTTCTGGTTGGAGGGAGATTAAAGCAAAGCCACACCTCAGTGAATTAAGAGAAAAAAGCCAGAGAGGAGGCTAAGGTACATTTTGGTTTTGCTCCATCTCTTTGCTTTAGAAGATATTTTACTGTAGTAGGTCTTTAGGGTCCTTGTTCCCAGTATGTTGAGTTTGAGGGCCTTGGTTTCTTCTCAGTTTGGGACTCACCGAAACAAAAGCATTATAATCTGGACTTTGTTAAGGAATTCAAACAATAGACCATCTGCATTTTGACAGGAAGGCAGCTTCAATTTTGGAAGCATTACCAGCCTAGCTTAGGATGTATTGAATTCAACTATGCCATTCTGCTTAATCTCCCCTGTCAATGGTTCTGGTATTATTTCTTTTTGTCTGACACCATCTGATCATATGCTGCCTGATTAGAATGAAGGTGTTATATTCTAATCCATCAAACTAAAATTATGGATTAGGATGGGATCCTGGCTATTTTGTGTACTGGGGAAAGTTTTTTAACGCCAAGCCTTAGTTTTCTGTCCACTAAACAGGGGTAATAATTAACCTTTTTCATGAGTATGTGATATGATAATGACCATGTAATAATTCATAGAATAAATGGCATGTGATAAACTCTCAATAATTACAACTTTGATTACTTCAATTCACCTTTCCAGGAACACCTGCATTGTGTGTATCTTGTATTCAGGTCCTAGAAAACAATCAGAGTTTACTTTTCCTTTTGCTGATTAGTGGAAATGTATTTGTTAACTTAGTTTCACCAGTGTTACTCAGCCTGAGTAATGCATAACTTATAAATAACATAAATCTGTTTCTCATGCACAAAGAATTGAGATCAAGGTGTCTGGTGGAGGTCTGTCAGTAGCAGATGACACCATTTAGGCGGTTGATTGAGTAAAACAACAGAAGAATGAACAGGGGATTAATACAAGGCCATCACAAGACGAATGAGCAGAACATAAGAGGATTGAATGTCCTAATCCATTCACGAGGCAGAGCCCTTTTGACTTAATTACTTCCTAAAAGTCTTACATCTTAATATCACCACAGTGGGGATTATACTTCAACACAAATTTTAAAGGGCTTGAGACCATAGCACATGAAACTAACAGTGCCTATATGTTATGTGGCACTATACCTGGCAGGATGTGGACAGACATCTACTTATCCCAGATAGGGAACTAACAACAAAACAAGTAAAGACACCATCAAATTCCAATTCAATGAACTGAAGAGTTTTATTGAGGTTACTTACAGGAGTGGGGGTGAGCAATTATTTATAGCAACTCCAGGATAGTTGCATCACCAAAAGCCTACCCCTACCCCAGCATGAGTGACAGCTCATAAAAGCTGGAAGCCTGGACTTCTCTGCATGACTTAAAGGAAGCTTGACAGGTTGTAGTATATCTCTTTCAGGCAGCTCAGCTTGTATGAGAGTGTCCCTCAGCAGTCCTTACAGCTTATGCATGCTTGGAGCATGAGAAGCCTCCTGAATCTGTTCAGTTTCAGGGACTTCCTGAAGCCATTGAGTTGTTTGCTCTCTGAGCCTAATGAGCTTCTTTGAAGAAGAGAATGTCTCACCTCCCCTTAGATCATCTTGTTGTTTCACCTTCCCTTTTAATATCCTGTGCCTTATTGAGCTTCCCTCCAAGATGGAAGGTTCTAATCTTGTAGGAAATTGCTACACAACACGTTATCTGCACCAACTGGAAAGTACAAATTCAGTGATAAAGTGATGAGGGATGAGATTAAGATACATTTAGTCTGAGCAATTTTTCAACTACATCCAACCCGATGCAATGAAAGCAAGTATTCTCATAGCCACTGTCACCACACACCAACTGTTTCATTTTTACTACCTCACTTCTCTGTTTTTCCTATTTATAGATTTTTCTGTCATGATCAACTATGATTTCTCAGAGAAACAAATTCGTCTCACAGTCTTTGAGCAAAAATACTAGAAAACAATCCTAAAAGAGATGATAGAATCCTAGTTAGTGTCATTTTAGCTGTGACTGGAGAATCTTTCACATTTCCCTAACCCTAATATAACCCAGAGGTTCTCAGTCAACGTACTTGAGGAATAGAATCATCCTCCACCAATGCCTGGTAATTATTACAGGTACTGGTACCTTTGTAAGGAGAGGTATATAAGAACTTGTCTTCATGTGGGGACTCAGGGGGGAAGAGCAGTTGGTGCTGAGTTGAGCCAAAACAGCCTGAATGACTCAAAGTTACATTCTTATGCCAAGCTGAGAATTTTGTGTGTGTTGTGGTATATATGTGTGGTACATGCCATTTTCTCATGTTTGTGCATGTGGAGGCCAGAGGAGAGTGTTCAATGCGGTTTTTCTATTGCTCTTTAGCTTATTGATTGAAGAGAGGGCTATTACAGAACTGGAAACTAGCTGTTTCAGATAGGCTAGTTGTCTAGTGAGCTCTTGGGGGCCACCTGCCTCTGCCTAGCATTGCTGAGATTCCAGGCATATATGGTCATGCATAGCTTTCTATGTGGGTTCTGGGAACTGAAACTCAGATACCCATGCTTGGACAATGGGTGCTCTTACCCACTGAAATATCTCAGCACCACAGCTGAGAACTGCAACTTTTCATTTGTTCAACTCTGGGTCCCCAGAGCCCAGCATGGACATAAAATTTATATTTCTTGAGTGAATAAATGCTTTCCAAATGCTGAAGACAAATGAAGACAAGAGCGAAGTCTGAGTAGTGGAGATAAGTTGAATGAAAAGCCATATATTGATTGTTGACATGGAAAGGCCATTGCACACAATCCACCTTTGGGCTTTTCCTTGGCATTCTCCAACCGTTATATGTATATGTATACATATATCTGTATATCTATATCTATATATAGCTGAGTTTGAGCACTTTTACTCACCCACTTTTATTTATTACATCTACAAAATTTTACTTTCTTAGCACTATCTATGTAAAAGAGCCAATCTCAAGAATTAATTTAACTCTGAGGTTTATATCAAATAGTCTTTTAATATTAGATTGAATTAGGTAGCGTGGTGAAAGATTATGAGTAAAATGTAGATTCTTCCTTCTAAACATTCACAATGTTCATGTGGAGGGCAAGCATAGGCGTAAAACACCTGTTGGGCTCCTGTCTGTCTGGCAGCCACCATGGAAGGCATGGAAAATAGTAAGAAAAATTAGATATGGTCTCCCTGTCATGGAGTTAAGATGGTCAGTCATACAATACAGTCCCAGGGTAGACTAAGGTGGATACTGGATACCTGCATCAGAATTTTAAAGACAAAGGAAGTAGAAGCTGAAGAAATTGTAATTGAAGTGAGAATAAAAGAATGTGTTATAATAGATAAAGAAGAGGTGTCAAAATATTAGTGAGATGGTTGTAAAGTTACAGGCAAAGTCCTAGTGGTGGAAGAGAGCCTGGCTCCGTCAAACAGCTAGAGAAAAGGAACTGAGAATATTTTGGATGGGCTGAACTTACAGATTAAGATAAGAGATGATTGCTGTAGGTTTAGGTTGCTAAGGATTTTGATCTTTATCTTCAGGAAGATGAGAAGCAGTGAAAATGGAGGAAAAAGCACATGAGGCAAAATTATATTTGTGGTTTATTAAACTCGCTGTAGCTGTGGGGTGGAAACTGGATTGGATGGCTGAGAGTAAGGAGGCTAGTAGAACATTTGAGCTGTTTTAAAGGTGATCTTTGAAAGTTATCGTTCTTTGTAGATTGCCTGATTACAGGGCAAGCACAAGAAAATCCCTAGAAAACAGGACAAACAGATAAATTTTAATTAAGAATGAACTAATATACAGAAATCAATATCTTTCACACACACAAAATATCCAGTTAGCTGGTTGAGCATAAGAAACAATTCCATTTACCGTAGTGATAAAAAAGATAAGGAACAGGAAACACAGATAGAATTTGAAAGGTCTGTATAAATAAAGTTAAAAGAAGTTGCATAGTAATACAAATCAGGACACATAAACTAGAAAGACCTGTCTTGACTTGAGTCTTGAGTAGGAAAATTCAATCTCTCTCTCTCTCTCTCTCTCTCTCTCTCTCTCTCTCTCTCTCTCT
>CABHPQ010165248.1:0-19361 GCA_902168405.1 Peromyscus aztecus | reverse complement strand
TCTCTCTCTCTCTCTCTCTCTCTCTCTCTCTCTCTCTCTCTCTCTCTCTTCTTTCTGTCTCTGTCTCTCTGTCTCTTTCTCTGTCTCTCTCACACACACATGCACAAAGAGACAGACACACACAGAGACAGACAGACACAGTCAGACAGACTACACATACACACACACACACACAGAGAGAGAGAGAGAGAGAGAGAGAGAGAGAGAGAGAGAGAGAGCACGTGTGCACCCTCCTTTGGAAAAGTATGCATTTAATGTTATCAGATGAGAGGCTGTTTTCCATTGGTTGCAGTCTTGCTGACTCCGATGGTTTGGATATTCCTCAGTGGTAGGGCACTTGCATGGCATGCATAGGGTCATGGACCACTCCCTGATACTTAAAAACAAAACAAAAGACTTTGTTCTAGCCCACTTGCAGAAAAATGTACAAGTATGGACAACAAGGAAAATTGTGAAAAAGAACACTAAGAATCAATTTTCTTTATCAGATAGTAAGCCCCACAATTAAAAGCTTCCAATTGTTATCATGGTATTATGCCATCATATAAATTAGCATATAATTCTAAACAATGAAATAAAACCTGCAGAAATATATTTGAATGAATTCAGAGATTTGGGGTCTAATAAAGTTAAACTCTGAGTGGTAAGCAGTCTTTTCTATTTTATTTTATTGCAGCATTTTTAGCATCTAAATCCATGTGTGGCACATAGTAGTGATGAAATAGTTATTGAATAAACCAGTAAATGAAGAATTGGGTTATTTATTTAATGCTAGTGGAACAGCTGTAAAACTATAAATTTAAGTGGATTCATATATTGTATTTCACAATAGCATTGGTTAAAATAGATTAGAGGTTTAACATACAACTTTAAAGTTGAATAGAAAACTATTATAGTGTTTTCGTGAGTCTAGAAGGGCACTCTAACTATGACCCAACTCTACAGAGCATGTGGCACTACACAGACATTATTGGCTCTCATACATAGTGGCCATTTAGTTTTTCCTCTTTCTTATCTCCCTTCCCCCTCCTCCCCGATTTTTTTTTGCTCTTCCTCCATTCCTGTCTCTCACCTCTACCCAATCCCTTCCTTTTCTTGTTCTAAACATGGAGCAAGAACTTAGGAACACTTGGAAAATAACGAGAATGCAAGTTTCTTTTCTCTGTGTGTGTGTGTGTGTGTGTGTGTGTGTGTGTGTGTGTGTGTGTAGGGTGCATGCATGTGTGCAAGTGTGTGTGCAAGTGCATGCACGTGTGTGTATGTTGAGGTCAAAGGATAATGTTGAGTTTATTCTTCAATTGCTCTTCATCTTATCTACTGAAGCAAAGCTCTTTAGCTGAACTCAGAGCTTACTATTTTCAGCTGGTAGAGGAGCTTACTATGGGGAGCCTCAATCCCTATGTCTAGATCTCTAAGATTATAGGCTCATCAGTGCAAAAAACTGGTGGTTTCTGGATGTCAGAATTCTAGGCCTCAGGCTTGAATGGCAAGTGCTTTTAGTGGCGGATGCATCTCCTAGCCCTTCAGTTCTCTTATATTTTCAAAAATCTTTCCTCGGACTTGGTGTTGCTATGCCCACATTATTAGTAATTGTTGGTGGCCATCCATAACTTTTCCAAGAATCCCAATATTATACTGAGTGGTATCATTTCATTAGAATTGGTATTTCACAAGGACAAAGATCTCATCTAGCATTTATTGGCACTTCAGTGCCTAAAACTGAGTTTATGGTATAGTTGGAGCTCACAATTATAATTCAACTAACTTATGATTGGGGCAGGGTGGTGGTGGAAAGAACATAATAAATCCAGGCAATGTTTTTGGAAGAGAAATTGGAATCTTTTCATGAAGGAAGCCAGCCTTTTCTATGGTTTTCAAGTGTCCAGGAATGGGGAAACAGAACAAATGGCAGAAACTAGGAATGTGAGGGGATTAGGTTATCAGTGCCCTTATCCAAGCTTTGCTGCTCGCTGGCTGTTTGGGCCTGTGCTGGGAGATGTAACCTCTTTGTTGTTTACACTCTTTTATGTAAGGTACTTACTTTCACAAGGAGCAAAATGTATTTACTGAGTCAGTGTTTCTGATTTGCTTCTTTTTATTGTCGGTTGATGCCTAATGGTTATGCCCTTCATGAGTCAATGGTAGAAGGAAGAGCCAGAACCATGGGTAGTGGTTTATGTCTGTAATATTAACATTGGGTGGTTGAAACAAGATTGCTGTGTTTTAGTTAAACCCCGGCTACATCATGAGTTCCTGGTCAGTCTGAGCCATGGAATGAGAAGCGGTCTCAAGCCAAACTGAACTGAACTTAACCTAACCTAACTTAACCTAACCTAACCTAACCTAACCTAACCTAACCTAACCTAACCTAACACAACACAGCACAACATAACATAGCACAAACATAATATAACATAGCATAAACATAACATATATTGCACAAACACAAACATAACATCATAACATAACATAATACAACATAACATAAACCTCAGAGTTATGTGCCACAGAAGATTAGCAACTAACTTAGGAATTTAGAAGAAAGGACAAAAGATAGAGATAACCAGAAAAAAATTCAAACAGGAAGACCCAAGAGCACCAAAAAGCACGCTGATGCTGGAAAGAAAGTGTGGAAAGATGAGGGAATGGATGTATACTCTTAGTGCCTTGCTAAATAATGAGTAGCATCAGTTTCCTTTACTTAAGTTATGCTGGTCCTAGTGACATGCATGGCCAAGAGAGGTTCATGGGATTCTGAGGTGAAATCCAAAGAAGTCAGGCAACTTACAGTCAGACCTTGTGGAAGCATTTTACTCTGGTTAAAAAAAAAAAAGAAGTATGGTATCAGAAGTCTGACCATGGAGAACACACCATGAAGAAGCCCAGGAACCATGATGAAATGTGTAGAAAGACAGGTGCCCTGGCTTCTCTGAAATAGTCCACAATCCCCACTCATGTCCCCAGTCTTGTGACTAAATAAGAAAGACCAAACCTTCCAGAAACAATGCAGAAAAGAATCAAAAGGCCTAGCTGGAAGAGACAATTGAGGACCTGGACTTGAGACCCATCAGAATCCCTGCAGCCACCTGCACATTTGAGTCCTTCCAGCCCAGGCTCCATTGTCGCAGCAGAGAGGTGAGCCATTTCTATGATGTCTACCCAAACTCCTAACCTACAAAGTTGTGAACATACAGGAATGGTGATTGTTTTACTGAACTTGGAGAGGGCTCATTATGTGTAATTGAGCACTTGTTCAAGAGAGTCTTGGAGCATTTTCTTGAAGGCATTTGCGGAGTGCCTACTGCTGTTTGGTGTTTTGACAATGATCTATCTTTGAAATTTCCATATTTGAAGGCATTCTTATATTCAACTGATATGTAAGGAAACCGATGCTCAGTGACTTGAAGAAACTTGCCCATGACTGCACTGCTCATCAGAGCTGGGAGTCAAGCTCAGAAGAAAGTGGGGAGCTTGGCAAGTTGCTTGCTTGTAAAGGTTGAGTTTCCAGTTGAGGTGAAAAGGAACATGCCTTGGATGCCAGCTACTGCAGAATTCCCCTGTGACTCTGTGGGGAGCAGACGAATTCTGATTGGGCTGCTGATACCAAACGGGAATCAACAGCAGATTGCTCGCAGATGCCACTACAGAGAATTCTCTGGTGAGATTTGTTTTTGGCTGAGCAAGGCGCAGGAAATAAAGTGGAAAATGAGTTTCACAGAGAATGTTTGTAGCGATTATCTCTGCAGAAAAACTTCTACTGAGTTCAAAATCCACTAATCCAAATCTGGCTCTTGGTCTCTGTATAGAGAAGCTATGATGAGGGTGTGCCTGGAGGACTTCTCAGTTAGGGACTTGATAAACAGTTGGTGTTTCTCCTTCATGGTACCATTTTAGATACCCAAGGTGTGAAATTTCCTCACAGTTGTCAATACAATCAATGACTATTTCTCAATTTGTAGAGGGAGCCATTAGGGGGTGAGGGAGAAGTGAGGTATTAGGGAAATCCCCAGGAATCCACAAGTATGACACCAGCCAAGACTCCTAGCAACAATGAAGAGAGTGCCTGAACTTACCTTCCCCTATAATCAGATAAGTGACTACCCTAGCTGTCATCATTCCATGTAACTGATAGCCTACATCCAATAACTGATAGAAACAGATGCAGTGATCCACAACCAAGCACTGAGCTGAGCTCCTAGACTTCAGTTGAAGAGAGGGAGGAGGGATCACAGGAGCAAGTGAGGTCAAGATCATGATGGGGAAAACCACAGACAGCTGACCCAAACTGGTGGGAGCTCATGGACTCTGGTCTGTCAGCTGGGGAGCATGCATGGGACCAAACTAGGCCCTCTAAATGTGAGTGACAGTTATGTGGCTAGATCTGTTTGGGGAACCCCTGGCAGTAGGACCAGGACTCATCCTGGGTGCATGAAATGGCTTTTTGGAACAGATTTCCTATGGTGGGATACCTTACTCAGCCTTGACACAGAGGAGAGGGGCTTGGTCCTGCATTAACTTGGTATGCCGGACTTTGTTGACTCCCCAAGGGAGGCCTTACCCTCTCTTGGAATGAATGAGGGCTGGGTTGGGGGAAGGTGGGGGGAGGTGGGAGAAAGGGAGGGAGGTGGAACAGGGATTGGTATGTAAAATGAAAAAAAAATGGAAGGTAAAGGTGCACAATATGCCTTGGGAAACAAAGCAGAAAAAAGACCCAAGGTATCCTCCAGGATTCCTCTAACTTAGTAATTCCAGTTAGTCACATGAGCTAATATGAGTGGACATGAGTCCACTGGGCTGTATGTATGAGACCTTGGAAGGCTGAAGCTTGGCCTTGTACATCTTTTTCATTTTCTTCAGTGATCTATTTGATGTCATCACATAGAAGTGCACTAGGATTTGTTCAGTGTAGCTGACTAGTGCATTGTCCTTTATTACCTTGGCTCATGGGTTGCTGACTGTGAATTAAATTTCTGTAAGAATTATTTGGATTTTCTTACTCATATTGAGTGAGCTTCATTAGTTTGTAGTTTTGATTTGTGTGGGCTTTATAGTATTCTCTTATCATCCTCTAGTTGTCCGTAGGCTCAGTGGTGATGGTCTTGTTTTATGCCTGATGTTGGTGAAGTGTGTCTTCTCCCTGCCTTGTCAACCTTCATAGAGGTTTTGTTCATCTTGTTGATCTTTTAAAAGAACCGCCTGTTTTGTTTCATTGAATTTCTCATTTTTCCTCACTCCCATTTTTACTTAATTTTGTTTTTATTGTATTATTTTCTTACTTCTGAATATTTTGAGTTTATTTTTTTTCTTTTTCTTTTCTAGATTAGAGGCTGCACACATCTCTTGTTCTGTAATGTCAGTGCTTGGTGTTGTATACTTGCCCCCAGCACTGTTTTAAGACACATACGTTTTAGACATTGTGTCCATATCCCCATTCAACTTAACACATTGTTATTTGTTTCCTTGAGACTTCCTTTTGACAAATGAAGAATTCAGAAGCTTGTTGCTTAGATTTAAAGAGTTTGGATGGGTGTGATAGCTCATGCATGTGACCCCAACACTTTGGAAGAAGCAAGATGATGGTTGCAAGTTGGAGGCCAGCATATGGAGTTCCAGGCTAACCTGAGCTATGTAATGAGATCTTGCCTTTAAAATCTTTTTGAGTGTTTGACTTGTTGTTTTTCATTTTATGCTGTTTTGTTGAGAATTCTTCATTATCCTTTTCCATTTGATTTTGAGTTTGATTTTGTGGCTCAAATTGTAGTTGAAGGTGGCTTGTTCCCCAAAGGTTCACATGTCAGAGGTTTAGTCCCCAGTATGACAATGTTAAAAAGTGGTACAGCCTTTAAAATGTGAGGTCTACTGGGAAGTAATTGTCTCCTTTGGTCATTGAGGGCACTACCCTTAGAAGGAATTAATGTACCTCTCTTGGGACTCTGACTTATTCTTGTGTAAGCAAGTTGTTATAAGAGAATGGTTTGACCCCTCAGTCACTCTCTGGCTTCCTGTCCTACCATGTGACTAATCCTGCCATGATGTCATCCACCATGATGTGACACAGCAAAGAAACCCTACAGTCTTAGGTTGACCGGACTTTGTACTTCCAAATTCATTAGATATAGAAAGCACCAGCCTCAAGCATTTTTTACAGTAATGGAATGTAGACTAATACACTCTAGGTATGTCATGTTTCTTGGCACACATTCTGTAAGTATATGAGAAGACCAAGTATTCTATTCCTATTTGTTAGAATGCTTTATAAATATTGTATCTGTGGGTTGATCACATAATGATTTTTTCAATATTGTTGGCAGATTTTTTTAGGTTTTTATAAATTGTTATAAGGATGTTACTATCTCTAATTATAATCTTAGATTTGTCAAAAATGTCCTTTCATTTTTATTAGGCTTCATCTTCTATATTTTTGAACTTTTTGTGGTACATACACATTTTGGGTTGCTGTGTCTTCATCTCATAAATGCCCCCTTTTTGTCTCTGGGAATTTTCTTTAACCTGGTCTATATCATGTAATATTAATATAGACATTTAAAAATATTTTAAATGATGTACTTGTTTCTGTAATTTCATTTTCAACCTACAAGTGTCATTATATTCATAGTGATTTCTTGAAAACACCATGTAGTGGGGTCATAGACCTCCCTCCTCTCCCTCTCTCTGTCTGTCTGTCATATCCAGGAGACAGAGGTTCACAGCATTCCTCTCTGTCCTCTGGCTCAAACAGTTTTTTCTGCCTCTTCTTCCATGATGCTTCTTGAGCTTTAGTGGGCTGGGTATGTGTGTAATAAAGACCTATTTAAGATTCCACACTCACAGTCATGTATTCTTAGTACATTGCCCAGTTATGAGTCTCAGCACTGACTACTGCCCACTGTCAAAAGAAACTTCTCTGACCGTTAATACTTAGAAGGCAGTTTGACAAGCATGCCATTTCACCAAATAAAAAATAGTAAGTTCTACCTTAGAGCCTATAGCCTCCCTACTCATGGAGTTTGACCAGGTTTACAATACCACTCAAAAAATCTCTCCTGTGAATCAGGCCACAAATCCAACTGGTAACCCTATAACAGTCAATCTGCATTGCACCAATGGACAAGATTTGTCTACAGTGCTTTGAGTCTCTCTATTTCCTAATCTACTAGTAAAGACACTTAACCTCTCTTTATTCTGACCTTCCTCGTTTGTAATTGTGTTAGTCTTTCTTCCACATATGCTATGGAGTGTTCTAGCTTTAGATGAATTAAATGAAATTTAGAAAAGTAGAGAACAGAAAGGAAGTTCCCTGAAATTGCTCATGGTTTTATCTTTTTTGTGGGCTGCTTCCTTTTTTCTGATCTACCCAAACCCTTCTCTTCTTTTCTCATTACCTCTCAGCTTAGAGACATTTCTTTAGTTATTTTCATTTTTCAGTTCCAGAAATTCTGCTTAGTTCCCCTTCCATGCTTGTTTGCCTTTGTGACTTCCAACTTGCGTCTGAAGCTTTCATTTCATTTTTTCCCCCAAATGTGCTCTTACTTAATAATCAAACTCTGTTATGGTTGATTTACTCTTCTATGAGGTAACCTTAATATTATTATCCCCTTGGTAAAGCTTCTATTGATTAGATGTCTTTACCTTGTGTGAGCCCTTCTCCTTGTTTTTCCAATGGTAAATCATTTTGAAATGAAAACTGAGACATTTCAGATATTTTAGATATTATCAGGTGGTCTTATACAGATGTTGTCTGTTCCTTTTCAGGCATCTTGCAAAACTAGTCTGGTGGAGGACTTAGGGAACCAATCTCATTGAAACCTGGTGGAGTTGAACTACAGCTCCACTTATCTCCATAGACACTAGTGGGGAAGGGAGAGCTCTCCTTTTAAACTTGTGTTCTGTTTATTTATTTACTGTCTTTGTGTGAAGGTCAGAGGGCAGTTTGTAGGAGTCACTTTTATTTGTGGATCTTATGAATCAAACTAAGGTTCTCAGACGTGGCAGCATGAGCAAGCCTCTTTACTTGCTGAACCATTTTGCTGTCCCTGATAAGGAAAGCTCTTGGTTACTGAGAGGGTGGATGGTAGAATTCTGGTTCCAAGCTGGCCTCAAACTGGTGATCCTCCTGCCTCTGCCCCTTTCAGCATCATAGTTGGGAAACCCACAGAGACAGATGACCTGAACTGGCTGGAGCATATGGACACTACACCAACAGCTGGGGAGCCTGCATGGGACCAAACAAGGACCTCTGCATGTGGGCCACAGTGTTGTTGCCTGTTCTGTTTGTGGGGCCCCTGGCAGTGGGACCAGGATCTATCCCTGATGCATGAACTGGCTTTTTGAAGCCCATTCCACGTGGTGGGATGCTTTGCTCAGCCTTGACAGGGGGCTGGGCTGGTCTTGCCTAAATTGAAGTGCCAGGCATTGTTGACTCCCCATGGAAGGCCTTACCCTCTCTGAGGAGTGCATGGGGGTGGGTTGTGGGAGGTGTGCGGGGAGCAGGAGGAGGGGAGGGAGGGGGAACTGTGGTTGGTATGTAAAATGAATAAAAACAAATTTAATAGAAAAAAAGAATTCTGGGTCCAGCTTCATTTCTGTTCCTATTTGGCCTCCCCTGACTCTGTGAGTAGAGAGACTACTCATGTGCAGTGTCATTCACAGGGCCTTCCCTATACTACCATAGTAGGGCTATTGTATTCTTATTACCTGGTAGTGGTGAAAGTCCAGCTTCCTCATGTGGTCCTCACTGACAATCAGAAGAAGCTCTTTATTGCTGAACAGTGGTGAAAGCTGGCTCTCCACTGAGCCATTCTGTCCACAGTTCACCAAAGGCTTTAGGGAGGCTCATTGTAGCCTGGCAAGTATGGATTTTGTTTACTTAAGCTTTGTTGGTAGGATAAATTATTTGGATCCTTTCACTACAAAGAATAGATTTTTGTTTTGTATTTTTGTTTTGTTTTTCTGTATTTGTTCACCTTTCTGTGTATTGTTTTATCTAGTATCATCTGAAAAATAATATATAAGAAAGAAAAATAAAAGCTATCAACTACCAAACAAACAAAATAAGAAACACATCATGGTGGTGTTCTTACAGCCCGAATTTCATATCTTGTCTATTTTTTCCCCTGCCATCTTTCAGAATCATCATCTCTTCCTTTTCTTCCTCCTCCTTCCTCTTCTTCTCCTCCCCTGACCCCCTATAATATCCAGGGATTTTGGTTGCATTCAGGAATCCAGGAAGGACTAGAATAAAGTCCATCTACTTCATCTTCCCGGAAGAAGAATTTTTGCTCATTGTTGACTATTTGAAATGGCTCCCTCTTAAAACTTCAATCTGAAATTTCAGACTTCTGTGTTGAGTGAGCTGAACAAGATGACACTATGATTTGTGATTCACACTTCCATTCCATCACCACTTCACAGCCATGTGGGGAGTATAGGTGTGTGTGTGAATTCAAGGTGGGAGATGGAACTGTCTCCTAAAATGAGGCAAGCATTCCCTGTTTCCTCCTCATCCCATTTCAGCCTCTCTGGGTGGGGAGAAAGCAGAGGTTCCATTTTGCCACTGACCATATATTAGCAGTGGGGAAACAATTCTAGTTATTTTCTGTCTTGATACTGTTGATTTTCTTTTTGCCGTGAACCTGAGATGTCAACCTCTGAGGAATATGTGTATTAGGTAGGTGACACTCAGCCTCAGCTGCTAAATCAGAAGAGACAGAGTCCACTATTTTTAAAAAATGCTTCTCTATTGGCAATAGGGTTTCCATAGTTAGCAAATAAAAATACACAGAAACCAAGCAATGGGGAATTCCAGTTAAATCACATTTTTTTAAAAGCATACGTCTATCCCATGCAATATTTTGAACACAATTAAACTATTTCTGTTGATCTCAAATAAAAGGCAAGTTGCTATTTTATTTTCCTCTGTTCACCTCTCTCTCTCTCTCTCTCTCTCTCTCTCTCTCTTTTTTTATAGCATGGAAAGGAAGTTGGAATGTATCAGGCTGTTATAGGGCAGTTGCATATATCTCCTAGTAAGCCCTGTGAGAGTCTAGGTCTAATTGTTTACAGTACTCTTTAGAATGTGGGGTAATTAGGGCTTTCTTGTTCTCTACTCTGAGTCTTAGTTCTTAGGAAACAAGAAAACTCATATTCAGCATGCCATTACAGAAAGCAGGATTAGATACCCTGTAATCAAATGCTAAACTAAATGCAATCATCTTCCAAAAGATCTAATTCAGGTAATGAGTGTTGTGGACACTGGGAAGCAGAAACATCGGGGAGGCTTGTGTATGGCTGGCTCCTGGTGCTGTTTTCTGTGTCTGTGTTTACTCATTAGAAGATGAAATGATTGAACTAGGAGACATCTGGGTGATACATGATATTAACTGCATTATTTCCTGCTGCTTTGGCGTTCTGGTTAAGGACCTACAGCTGTGGGTAATAATGAAAAATAGCTAACATTTATAATTATGGATGAGAAACCACTGTTGGAGCTTTTCATATGTTTATTTACTCACTTATTCTATACAATACTCCCTGAGGTAGAGGCTATTATTGCCATGTCCATTTTATTTATCAACAAAGAAACCAAGAGGCAGAAAGGTAAAGAAAATTGGTCATGATAACCATGGATGACAGATGCCTTCACACACAGTAAGCTTTATCATGCAGTGCAACCCAGCCTGGCAGAAAAAAAAAAAAAGGAGAACCTTTGAAGGATGGCTTTGAAGGCAATTCTGAGAATTGAAAGGCCTGTCAATTGCTTCCTCTCTCAGAGAGAGGAGGGAGGCATAATGACACACTAGCCAGACATAAGGGACTAGAAGAGAGGTTGAGTTGATGCATGGTAAACATGGGGACTTCTTCTGTGATGTGAGACAAGGATGCTCAGAACCCTACCAAGTCCTCCAACAAAAAAGAGACAGCATTGGAGAGTTTGCCTTAATGAGGCATTTAACTGTAAGAGAGAGGGACTCAAATGAAGAAGCCTATTAAACTCCATTTTGCATCTTTCCTCTGATCTTCCATTATTGTTGAATGCTGGAACATCCCATGGGAACAGAGTGGAGAGGGACAGAGAAGAGGCAACCCACATGTCCATCCCTGTTGCAACTCTGGTTCTTCTACCGCAGAGCAGTCACAAAAGGATGCTGATATTAAGGGTTGATTCAGTGGGACTAGATTTCCTGACACTTGAAAACGGAGCTGTTGTTATGGCAATGATAAAGTAATATGGATAAGAAACAAAATGAACCTCATTATTCTACCTTATCAAATGTGTATCATTTGGTGAGCGAGGTCAGGTCACCCAGTATATCTGGATCTCAATTTCTTCATTTCTTCAAACGCTTACATTTTATGATTTCTACATTTCCTACACAATTTGAACCTAATAAGAGTGAAGCCCATTCCGTGTTGAACCCAGACCTCTGCCTTCAGAGGCTTATCACCTCCTAGGGACATTTTTTTTTTCCTTTAAGATTTAAATAGAAGTTTCTAAGTCCATGTGACTTTTCCCTTCCCCAGATTTCTGAGAGCTGTGGAGTTGGTGTGTAGAAGGGATTGCAATGACTGCTCTATCCTGTCACTTGCTATTTGCCTGGGATGCGTGGGAGCCACTGCCTTCCAGATCATGCTCCTTAGGTTTCCACTACTGCTGTACTCCATGTCTCTCTGCCCCTTTGCTCCTCCCAAACCCCTCCCACTTTCTTCCATGTCTTAATTCTCCAGACTCTAGAGTCTTTTTCTCCACTATTCCTCATTTGAAATGTAAGTTTTACTCTTCCTAGTCCACCAGGTCTCCTCCTTGCCACCCCCCTCAGATAGGCTCAGCACAGAGGCTGCATTTTTGTCTACCAGCAGGACACATCAAAGTGTTATAAGAAACAATGGCACTTTCTACTATGAAGAATTTCACCATTCCATTAGAAGGGAGAAGCATATATTTATTCCATTTTCTCTTCTCTAGCATAGTGTGTGAGGCTGAGAAGGGTGATGATGATGATGATGGTGATGGTGGTGGTGGTGGTGGCCATGATATTCCTGTTGCTGTGAAATCTGCAGAGTGAAGTGTTCAACATGGCCAACATTCCATAAGTTGACTCCAGCAGAAGACGTTTTATTTATAAACAGGCACAGATGGCATCGTTTTTCTTGAGAATTGGGTTCTTTTGAACATGTTTGATCATGAGAAAGACGGCTATGTACTTCTCATTAATTTAGATCCACTTTTTTTTTTTGGTTTTTTGAGACAGGGTTTCTCTGTGTAGCTTTGCACCTTTCCTGGAACTCACTTGGTAGCCCAGGCTGGCCTCGAACTCACAGAGATCTACCTAGCTCTGCCTCCCAAGTGCTGGGATTAAAGGCATGTGCCACCACCACCCAGCTAGATCCACTCTTTAAGGCATTAATATTGTTTAAAAGCTTTTATGTATTAGTGGTGTGTGTAAGTTATGTTAGTGTGTATGTCTATCATGTTTGTATGTGGCTATGCGTGTGTCACAGCACATGTGTAGAGGACAGAGGACAGCACTGTGGAGTTGGCTCCCTCTTTCCATACCTGTACCTTCTTAATAAGCTGAGTGTAGTGGTCCCTAACACCCATGCTCAGGTGACAGTGTCAAGTGCAACGCATGGTGCCAAGAACAAGGAGCAGAAATCCTGGGTGTGTATGGAGAGATGATTGCACATCCTTAAGCCTGCCCTTTTGTTGTTCTGTTACCAGGTTTTCTCCCTTTACCCCAGGACAGCATTAGTGGTTTTGGTCATGTGGTCTATAAATAATAGGTTGAACTTGGGAGTTCCTGTTTTCAAAATGCAAAAAAAGGAAATCATCCTTATATATGATGTGATGATAAATAGTAGGTTTGAAGATTTAAGGCATGTTTCTGTGGGACAGTATGTCATTTGCAAAAGTATCCCTGGAGAAGAGGACATTTGCTAAGGCCTTGGAGAAGGAGGACGTAATATATTAACTATCTTAGATAGGGACAGTTGTTACAGGAATTTTGGGAAACCCATTTGCTGCAGAGTATTTGCAAACATTCTTCTATTGTCTCTTTGTGTACCATGGGACAGAATGAAAATGCTTTTATAAGTTTAACAAATACACTGGACAGAGTGGTGTATTGTGTCCTAAGTGCCAACTTGGTGCCAAGTGAATTACATGCATTTTCTTAATATGCACAGTTATTAATGGCATTTTAAAGGTAAGAAAACTTAAAGAAATGGCAGCTATGTGGTTTGTAGAGGTAAAATATCCATTAACAATTGCAATAGCAAATAGTTATTGAGCATGTAATATGTTCCAGGCACTTTACATCTTTATTACCTCAGCACTCATCACCAGGATTACAGAAGGGAGGCCCCATTATTGTTGGAGTGTGAGGGGATAATGAGCAATAGAAAGCAGCAAGGCAGATGGAAGTAAAAGGATCAGCTAAGATACCAGGGAAAATTGAAGTGGTGCGCAGGGTTTAAGTGCATGGAGGTGCTATGGTTCTTAGTATTCTAACACACAAGCCAGACCCTGGAAAAGTGTACTCAATGGATATTCAGGTCTGAAGAGCTGACACATACAGGATGATGCCTTTCCATTCATCCAGGTATGGTAAAAAGCAACAATGGATGAATATTTTTATGTTGTCATTTACCACCCAGGTAGCTCACTCTAGTTCCAGTGGGAAAAAAGGATGGGACAAGGGGACTGGGAAGTTTAGGTGCCATCTTCCTTACTGGCCACAAAAGGCATCCCCAGAACTCTCAATGGAGGGAAGGAGAAGTAAAGGAACCAACCAAGGCCACGTAACTGTTCTGTGGCAGACCCAGTGAGGTTGACCCTAGAGTTAATGCCCTAACCACACCAGGCTGCGATGTTCACAACCCAGGTCTATCTGATTGGGGTTCTTCCTCCATTGTGCAGAGCTAAGATGGCCAGATGAAAGTATGTTGACTGCTGAGCCTTTCAGAGGATCCTAGAGCAACTCTGACCAGGGAATAAGAAACTACTCAACCGCACTGCTTAACTGTGTGTTACTCTGTTTGTGCTGGATTCAAGTACAGCTGCTGGCTATCATATAAAAAGTTCACTTCAGACATCACTGCTCATGTCTTCACTGACTCTTCATCTCCCTACATGGAGCATTTCCAAACTTCATGTGTTGTTTACAGTCCACCTGAGTCCTACTGAGGGACCATATCCAGATAACAGAAAGCCAAGTTATAGTTCAAGTTTAATGCAGCAGCTGTCTCCACGTCTCAACACTGTAATAGTGATGACAGTGTAGTAAGTAGTAACTAGATGGACACTTTTTGGGTACCTTAGAAACAGTAGCTCTATGGTCTTATGGGTAGACGCAATGGTGCCATGGCCCTATGGGAGTAATCTTTCTCTGAAGCGGGATATTTTAATATGTTAGTTAATGTGTTTCTCTTCCTCAGTCTGTTACATGGAGAAACATTCTCCTTCCTATCAGGAGACCTTGCTTATCTGTGACCTAGGGGAAGGAAAGGGTGGTTCTGGAAGAAGAAAGACACTGTAGTAACTGATGTGTCTCTGCATGAGAGTCTGAATGATTCTTCAGAAGTTATGGAGGATATTATGGGGAAAGGCCAGAAAACACAAGGGCCCTCTGGGAAACATCAGTTCTTTCTACCTGTTTGTCCTCCTCTGTATAGGCCAAGCAAGAAGAATGATGTCAGAGATAACCCTGCTTGCTGGTGACATTGCAGAGATGACTTTTCCCAGGTATGTTTGGGAGAGGTGACAGTATGCCAATGAACAGGGGGCTCCATGGTGTGTGGTATATGTAGGCATAGGGGCTTATGAGCGTTTTAACGGATCATTCATTTAGTAGGTGTGGATTGGGTGATAGAGGTAGGGACTACAACTGTCCATTTGACCTTGGAGCTCTAGGAAAGCTCAACAAGTGTCCAAGCCTAAAAGTTTTGAGTGCTGGGAATATGAGACAAGATCAGTTTAGCAACAGACCAGTATGGACAGATAATCATAGAGAGGACTTCCCACCATCGCACAGGACATGTGATAACTATTTCAATCTTTACCTCTACATGTCATGTAAAGCTCTCAGGATCTACTTTGAGTGTGTGTGTGTGTGTGTGTGTGTGTGTGTGTGTGTGTGTGTTTAAAATGAGAAGTGTAAGATCTGAACTGTGAAACAGTAGAAGAGAACACAGCAGAAAAGTGTCACAGAAAGACCCCAGAATACAGAAAACAAATCAAAACCAGACAAATAAAGTTCTATGAAGCAGCGATGTATTGGTGCAGAAGAGGAAGCAATCAGTGGATCAGTGGTGAAGAGACAATCTTTACCAAATAAGGGGCAAAGTGCAAAGTGTTGGCAAAAGAATATTGATCTAGAGTATATAAAGAACTTAAAAACATCAACAGGATAATTTCCAGTTTATACACACAGGAAGTATAGCTCTCACTCCTCACCAAGGAAGCTTCTTTTGCAGCAGACAGAGACCATTACAGAAATCTAAAACTGGTCAAAAGGCAGGGAACAACTAAATGTGGGAGCCCAGCCCCAGTTAGTATATCCACAACACAATCTTACACCTAAGGTTCAGGGAACATTATAAAGGGGAGAGGCAGAAAGATTCTAGAGCCAGTGGGCCTGGGAAGTTTTCTGTGGGGTAGTGTCTTCTATATATGACAGGTAAGCTATACCCATGAAATCTCAATAGTGTGGTTGCCTAAACAAGAACTGAACAGTTCCAACACTAGTTGATAATATTTCAATGTGGATGGGAAAAATACCACAGGGCCCCACTGCTAGATGAAAAGCTACAAGGAATTAATGGTTGTTAAGAGCATGATTCAGTCTTCTCCAAGGATGAGCTCCTGATGGGCTATATGGTCACTTTTAAACGTGTGTGTGTGTGTGTGTGTGTGTGTGTGTGTATGTGTGTGTGTGTGTGTATCTATGTTTACATTCCAAGCATCCATGAGAAATGATCATATGCCAAAGAGATATATGCTCATGCTCATGTTTGTTGTTGTAATGTTTCAATAGCTAAGATATGGAATAAACCCATCAAGGGATGAGTGGACAAGTACAACATAGAATGTTATTAAACTATATAAAACATCGTCTATTATTTGTGGCAAAACATAAACTGAGTGACATTATGTTAAATGAAATAAAGGCAAATTCTACCTGTCCTTGTTCATATGTGATAATAAAAAGGTCAACCAGGGAAGCTCACTGCTCATGCTGGCCTGGGAATTAGGTAGGTGGTCTTCACTCTCCTTCCTATCTCCATTTGCAATTCTCTAGTTCCATCCCCAGCCCTGTGGCAGACCATCTGAAGGAGCCTGTCTTTCTTCTCTGCTTCCATTCCCTGGGGACTCCACAAATCTTCCCAGGACACAGTCTTCCTTCCTTACCCCATCCCTTTGTGTCAGCTGCCAACACCAGATGCCCTCTCTACCTGGAAACGTACTGGCCATGCCAGCCTGGGAATCAGGTGGGAGATCTCCTCTCTCCTTCCTGTCTAAACTTTACCTCCCTAATCTTACCCCCAGCCCTATAGCAGCCCATCTGCAGGGGCCTGTCTTCGCTCTCTGCCTCCACTCCCTGAGGACTCCACAAATCCTATCGTGACACAACTTTCCTCCCTCCTTAGGACCATCTCAGCTACTTCCTTCCAGCCCATCCTCATTCCTTCCTGTAAACTCCTAGAAACACATTCTACCAAGAAACCCCCCATGGCCACCTCTGGCAGGGAGTCAGAAGCCCTCCCTACCAAGCAACCCACAGCCATCACACTCTCTTAGGATCCAGAGAGGGTAACAGGGGACCAAGGAATGGAACGCCCACCCAACAAAGACAAGATGAGATATAAAAACCTAGGTAAATACCATCACCCCAAACCCAGATGCCTAGACACCAGTACAAAAACATAATAATATTCAAGACAATATGTTTCCACCAGAACTCAGCAAACCTACTAGAGCAGGTTCTGAGAAATGCAATATCACTGAAGCATAAGTCAAAGACTTCAAAATAGCTATTCTGAATGTGTTCAATACCTTAAGACAATATGAATAAAGCTATTAATGAAATCCATAAAACAGACGCAAACAGTGGAAGGAAATGAAGAAAATATTTCAAGACCTGAAAGTAGAAATAGAATCACTAAAGAAAACCCAAACCGAGGTGAAACTGCAAATGAAAAATTTCGGAAGTCAAACAAAACCTCCAAGGCAAGCCTTACCAACAGAATACAAGAAATGCAAGAGAGAATCTCAGCCATTGAAGACATTATAGAAGAAATGGATACCTCAGCCAAATAAAATGTTAAATCTAAAACAATCCAGGCACAAAACATCCAGGAGATCTGGGAAAATATGAAAAGACAAATATATGAATAAAAGGAAGAGAAGAAGGAGAAAAACTCCTGGATAAATGTCCAGAAAATATTTTCAATAAAAATCATAGAAGAAAATTTCCCTAACCTAGAGAAGGAGATGCCTATCAAGGTATAAAAAGCATTCAGTACACCAAATAGACTGGATCAGAAAAGAAAGTTCCTTCAGTGCATATAAATATACAGATCAAAGAAAGAATACTGAAAGCTACAAGGGATAACAGACCAAGTAGTATATGAAGGCTGACCCATTAGAATAATACCTGACTTCTCAAGGGGCACTCTAAAAGTTAGAAGGGCCTAATCAGATATTCTAGAAACTTAATAGACCACAGATGCCAGCCCAGACTAAATATCTAGCAAAACTTCTAATCACAATAGATGGAAAAAGAAAACTATTCCATGATAAAACCAAATTTAGGCAATATCTATCTACAAATCCAGCAGAAGATGCTAGAAGTAAATTGTTTAGGTTGAGGAGGTTAACTATACCCAAGAAAACACAGGGAATATCAAGTCAGCAAATCAAAAGAATAGCAAAAAACCCACACCACCACAACAAAATAATGGGAATCAGCAAACACTACTCATTGATAACTCTCAACATCAATGATCTCAATTCCTTAGCAAAAAAGACAAGGTCTAATAGGTTGGAATTGAAAACAAGGTCCAGCCTTCTACTTCGTCTAAGAGACACACCTTAATAGCAAGGATAGACATCACCTCAGGGTAAAAGGATGGAAGAAAGATATTCGAAGAAAATGGATCCAAGAAGTAAGCCAGTGTAGCCATTTTAATATCTAATAAAATAGACTTCAAACAAAACTAATCAGAAAAGTTAGAAAAGGATGCTACACACTCATCAAAGGAAAAACTCACCAAGATAATATTGCAATTCTTAACATCTGCGCACAATACGTAAGGGCACCCAAGTTCATAAAGAAAGACTACCACATTTTAAATCATATATTGGTCCTCATACATTTTTAGTGAGTGACTTCAATACCCTGCCATGACCAATAGACAGGCAATCCAGATAAAAACTAAGCAGAAATGCTGGAGCTAACTGATGCAAAAAAACAAATGGACCTAACAGGTATTTACAAAACATTTCACCCAACCCAAAAGAATATCCTTTCTTCTCAGCACCTTGTGGGACTTTCTTCAAAACTGACCACATACTCAGACACAGAGTAAGTCTCAACAGATACAAGACGATTGAAATAACACCCTACATCCTATCTGATCATCACAAATTAAAAGTGGATATTAATAGAAATAACAGAAAATTTACAAAGTCATGGGAACTGAACAACTCACTACTGAATGAAAAATGGGTCAAGGCAGAAATTAAGAAAGAAAACCTTTTTAGAACTGAATGAAAACCCAACGTGCCATAACTTATGAAACACAATGAAGGCAGCCTAAGAGGCAATTTCGTAGCACTAAGCACTTACATTAAAAAACAAACAAAGAAACCTGGAGAGATCTCATATTAGCAACTTAAAAGAATAGCTGAAGGGTCTAGAACAAAAAAGAAAAAAGAACACCCAAAAGGAACAGAACCAAGAAATAACCAATCTCAGGGCTAAATAGAAAGAATGTAAACGACCAAACAAACAAAAACAATGCAAAGAATCAATAAAAAATTTATTTTTTGAGAAACTCAGTAAGATTGACAAACCCTTAGCCAAATTAACTAAAAGGCTGAGAGAGAAGATAGAATTTACACAATTAGAAATCAGAAGAGGGACATAACAATAGATACTGGGAAAATCCAGAGAATTGTAAGGACATACTTACAAAAAGCAAAACCCTGTACTCCACCACATTGGAAAATTCTCACATAAATGTATAATTTTCTTGATATATACCTCCTACCAAAGTTAAATCAAGATCAGATAAGAAATTTAAACAAACCTATAATCTCTAGTGAAATAGCAACAGTAATTAAGTCTCCCAACCCCCCCCCC
>CABHPQ010165247.1:2866-45352 GCA_902168405.1 Peromyscus aztecus | reverse complement strand
ACAACAATTAGGGTGTTTGGCCATCCTATCACCAGAGTAGGTCAGTTCGGGCTGTCTCTCAACCATTGCCAGCAGTCTATTGTGGGGGTATCTTTGTGGATTTCTGTGGGCCTCTCTAGCACTTTGCTTCTTCCTATTCTCGTGTGGTCTTCATTTATTATGGTCTCCTATTCCTTGTTCTCCCTCTCTGTTCTTGATCCAGCTGGGGTCTCCCGCTCCCCTAAGCTCTCTTTCTCTCGCCCCATGCCCTTCATTACCTCCACTCACGTCCATGTTGTTCATATAGATCTCATCCATTTCTCCATCATTGGGTGATCCCTGTGTCTTTCTTGGGGTTCTGTTTTCTAGGTAGCCTCCCTGGAGTTGTGAGTAGCAGTCTAGTCATCTTTGTTTTACATCTAGTTTCCTCCTATGAGTGAGTACATACCATGTTTGTCTTTCTGAGTCTGGGTTACCTCACTCAGGATGATTTTTTTCTAGATCCATCCATTTGCCTTCAAACCTCATGATGTCATTGTTTTTCTCTGCTGAGTAGTATTCCATTGTATATATGTACTACAGTTTATTTATCCATTCTTCGGTTGAAGGGCATCTAGGTTGTTTCCAGGTTCTGGCTATTACAAATAATGCTGATATGAACATAGCTGAGCAAGTGCCCTTGTGGTATGATTAGCATTCCTTTAATAAATATTTCTTAATAAAAAACTACCTTCAAATATCAATTACACAATGTTTTATTAACTTTAATTTTTTAAATGCTAATGAGAAAGGAATGACAGCTGAGGAGAGAAATTGGAGAATGGATAAAACTGCTGAATCGAATTAACCCATGTACTTCAAATATGTGTTAACCTCAGAATGGAAGCCAGAATATGTGTTACAATGGGGAAGAGGTTTTGCTTTTGTTTCCACAGGAGAAGAGAAGCCATGGATACCATCAGATTGGTAAAGATTAGATTAGAACAGGAGAGACCTTTAGATTAGGAGAGGCGATAGTTCATCAAGAAGCATGGTCATTCAACCTGCCCAAAGAAGAAACTCCCCTCGGGCAGAGGTTTTTTTTTTTTTTCTTTCCAGAAGAATTAAAACATCTAAGTAAGTAATCCATCTAAGTAAGTAATTGAAGACCACTGGACAAATGAGACATCTGAAAAAGAAGAATGAATCATCCAAAGAAAATTCCAAGTAAAGGAGCAAATTGGCCTAATGGCATAGCACACTTCCAATAGGATAATATCTCATATCTTCCCAAATGTTTGTCTCTACTACTCTCTATAGACATATAAGGCAAATGGTCTTTTTGTAGTCCCAACTTCAATTAAAAATTAAAGCTGGCTTTGGAATTGGAGCATGGTTCTCTCCTTCTGTGAACCCAAGCATGGGTGTTAAAGGAAAATCTAAACTCTGTCTATGTCAGAAGAGCCACCTGGTATGGTACAGAAGAAAAAGCAAAATTAAGGAACTATTGTATTGCCACTAATCTCATAATAGTTTGGTTTTATTTTGATTCTTTAAAATGTTTCTTAAGGTATAAATATTATCTCAAAATTTGTAAGATTAGTATGTGTGTGTGTGTGTGTGTGTGTGTGTGTGTGTGTGTGTAGTGGTATTGTGTTCCCCCAAATATTGTGCACCCTAATAAACTTATCTGGGGGTCAAAGAACAGAACAGCCACTAGATACAGAGGCTAGAAAATGGTGGTACTCACACCTTTAATCCTAGCATTCCAGAGACAGAAATCCCTCTGGATCTCTGAGAGTTTAAGGCCACATTGGAAACAGCCAGGCATGGTGACACACGCCTTTAATCCCAAGAAGTGAGCCTTTAATCCCAGGGAGTGATGGCAGAAAGCAGAAAGATATATAAGGAATGAAGACCAGAAACTAGAAGTTTTTAGCTGGTTAAGCTTTTAGGCTTTTGAACAACAGTTCAGCTGAGATCCATTTGAATGAGGACACAGAAGCTTCCAGTCTGAGAAAACAGGATCAGCTGAGGAATTGGCAAGGTGAGGTAGCTGTGGCATGTTCTGCTTCTCTGATTTCCCAGCATTCACCCCAATAACTGGCCTTAGGTTTGATTTAAGATTCATGCTACATAAATGTATACCTGCTATTGTGATATTGATTGTCATAGAGAGTATTAACTGATTATAGAACTAGGCTTCATCTAGCTTCCTGTACATGATTTCAGGTTTGAGTCTGAAGTAGGTAGTTAGGAATTAAGCTTGTGTACCCCTGATGTATTTAATTGATTATGGTCCTTTAACCTACCTGATATCTATGATGATATTTTATCTGTGTCCCCCAATAAAGTTTATCTGAGGATCAGAGGAAAAAGCCAGCCACTATATGAAACATAGAAGTCAGGCAATGGTAACACATGACTTTAATCCTATCACTCAGGAGGCAGGGATCCATCTGGATCTCTTTGAGTTCAAGGACACACTGGAAACAGAGCCAGTTGTGGTGCCACATGCATTACATTCCAACACTAGTTAACCATAAAGGTCTGGAGATCTGTACAGACAGACAGGAAGTGACGGAGCTGGGTGTGGTGGTATTGTGTTCCCCAAAATATTGTGTACTTTAATAAACTTATTTGGGGTCAGAGACAGAACAGCCACAATATTAAACATGAGGATAGGCAGTGGTAGCATATGCCTTTAATCCCAGCATTCCAGAGACAGAAATTCCTCTGGATCTCTGTGAGTTCAAGGTCACATTGGAAACGGCCAGGCATGGTGACCCACGCCTTTAATCCCAGAAAGCGAGCCTTAATCCCAGGGAGTGGTGGTAGAAAGCAGAAAGGTATATAAGGCGTGAGGACCAGAAACTAGAGGCATTTGCCCTGGAGAGGCATTTGCCCTGGAGAGGCATTTGGCCTGGAGAAGCATTGGGCTGGTTAAGCTTTCAGGCTTCTAGTAGCACAGTTCAGCTGAGACCCATTTGGATATGAGGACATAGAGGCTTCCAGTCTGAGGAAGCAAGACCAGCTGAGGATCCGGCGAGGTGAGATAGCTGTGGCTTATTCTGTCTCTCTGACCTTCCAGTGTTCACCCCAATAAACCTGGCTCAGGTTTGATTTTATTAATAAGACCTTCTAAGATTCATGCTACAGTTGGGCTGGAAGAAGAAGTGATGTAGCTGGGCAGAGAGGGAATGAGTTGGCAGAACAGAAAAGCACATAGGTGTGGGTATACAGAAAGTAGGTCGCTTTGCAAGCTGTGGAGTTGGTGAGGTGAGGTTAGCTATGGTTTTTCCTATTCCTCTGATCTCTCAGATTTTAACTCTTATAACTGGCTCTGTTTTTTTTTTTTTATTTCATAAGACCTTTTAAGATTCATGTTACAGATATCTGCTGCATGACATTTAAAATGTTTAAGTTTTGTGCAGTGAACCATGACTATTCCTAACAGTAACCTTTAAAGTCTCCAAAAGGATGTTAGGGTCCCACAACAATGAATCAACCAGGATTGTGGTAATGCCACTAAGTTGATAACCATTCAAGATCAGCTTTGGAATATAAACTGCTTAGTTCAAAGCAGTTAGCTAAGATGATCAAGCCTTGTAGATTATTTCAGTCAGGACTTCAGATAAGCCTTGCACTCTCCCATCACACTGAGACTGGACAATATCTAGTCCAAGAACTTGATCTTTATCTCAATTTTTTCAGGGTACCCAAAAGAAACCATCATCTCCAGAAAACAGGACGTAATTTTAAGAACATTATTCCCCCATTTCCAAGAGGTGGAGTGGGTGGTTTTGGTCATTTAGTGGATTTTTGTCATTGTTTAGGGGAGTTGGACATAGCTGTTATTGGTCATGGTTAGGGAGAAAATTAAGCAAGGGAGGTTACATTCAAGGATCTCGTTCTGAAAAAAAGGGGGGAAGGATATAGGAATGATAGGATAAAAGCGTAGATTAATGAATATACTTTACACTAAAAAGCAACTAATAATCTCAAATATTTTACATTTGTATGGATTTCTGTATATTGATACAAATTCTAGTTTATTTTGTTAGAACATACTGTATATATATTTCAACTCTTGTTTAAGATATTTTGTATATTTATATAAATTTAAGGTTTTTTTGTTATACTGGATTGTGTTTCTATTTCTTGTTTAATGTATTGCATCAGTGAAGTTCATTTAAAAATGTAATTTAAAGCTCTAGTCCTTGAAAGCTATTTAGGATAATAAAGAAATACAGGTAAACAGTTAGTCATCTATAAAAATCAAACTTATAGTCATGTTAGGTATATTTTCAAGGTCAATTAGAAATATATTTTAAGTATATAGATGGTCCTCAAACACTTCAGAGACCTACAGAATATGGCATTTTGATGTTTTAATAACATAGGGATTTTCATGATAGTTAGACATGTCTGCTCCTGGCAGCACCAACTTACTTCAAAAGAGGATGATGGGCATTGAAAAACCTCCACTGGAGTTTGCTTTAATTTGTGGCAAAGTTAGCCAGTGAGCAAATAATTGCCTTTGCCTTGACTGCTGACAGTATGCTGTCCAAACTGGACCAGCATAACACAAAAGAAGGCAACTGCAGAACTTTGCCTGACAAGATGGGAAAGTCCTTCAAAATTCTTGCTTCACAGAAAACTGTTAGATATTTAGGCCTGTAGGTGAAACATGGGAGCCCCTACATTGTAGAGAATCCCTGGGGTGACTGTCCAGGCAGTTAGATCTCTGTCATTTCTTAATTCTGGGAGTTTCTTGCTCTGAACTTCCTGTTTACTCAGGTAATATTACATCCTTCTCAGACCTTTGATGGTGTTAAAGACTAGATAGTTATAGTAACAGCTTTCCTTAATCATGATAGAAAGTAAATCAGGTACAAAACTTTGGACTCATCAAAAAAAAGGATAGATATTGCAGTGCTTTCTCTGAATTTGCCAAATACAAATTGACTGGACATTGTGAATGTAATTCTACTTGATAATTCTTATTGTATAGAGTTTAATTTGTTAAAGTTAAATTCTTTCCTTTCTATTTAGACAATAACTGATAATTGTTCTTATTGTATATAGTTTTACTATGTTAGAATTAAAACCCTTCCTTTTTATTTAAACAAAAAGGGGAAAATGTTGGGGGAGATTATTTTGTGTTGATTGGTCCAAGACTACGAATAGAGTCTCATCTTCATTCAGAGGGCAGAGTTCACATTCAGCTGGTCAGAGTGGACCACAGAGTTTCCTGGCTGACTCAGAGGGAGACAGAAGGACACACTGGACCAGGCGTTGGTGGCACACATCTTTAATCCCAGCACTTAGGAGGCAGAGCCAGGTGGATCTCTGTTAGTTCGAGGCCAGACTGATCTACAAAGTGAGATCCAGGACAGGCACCAAAACTACAAAGAAACCCTGTCTCAAAAAACAAAACAAACAAACAAACAAAAAGACACACTGGGAAGTAAAAGGGAGTGTCCAGAGATCACAATGGCTCTTCACTTCAGGAAGTGGGGTGAGGCAAGTGTTCATGTCTCTGTCACTCTGTGGATCTCCCAAGTTTATTCCTTTATATTTGCTGCCAAATTTTACTTTTTAATAAAACAAATAAACAAAAAAAGAAATCACAATATACATATAAATGAATACAGACCAGATTTGTCTTTCCATGTCTGGGATACCTCAATATGGATGATATTTTTTTTTCTTATAGTTCCATCCATTTACCTGCAAATTCCATGATTTCCCCCCTTTTTTTCCTTTAGGCTAATACTCTATTGTGTAAATGAACCATATTTTCTTTATCTATTCTGTTGAGTAACATTTAGGTTGTTTCTAATTTCTGACTTTTATGGAGAAAACATCAATTAATGTGTTTGAGAAAGTATCTCTGTGGTCAGATGAAGTGTCTGTTGGGTATATGCCCAAGTGGGTACAGCTGTATCTTGAGGTAGATCTGTTCCCAGCTTCCTGAGGAAATGCCAGACTGATTTTTATAGTAGCTGTACAAGTTTGCACTCCCAGCAGGAATGGATGAGTGTTCCCCTTATTCTACATTCTTCACAGTATGAGCTGTCACTGCTTTTATTGATCTTTAGCCACTCAAAATGAAATCTCAAAGTAGTTTTAATTTGCAGTTTCTAGATGGCTAAGGATGTTGAACATTCCTTTAAGTGTCTCAGCCATGTGAGTTTCATCTTTTGAGAATTCTCTGTTCAGATCTATACCTCATTTTTAATAAGGGTAATTTGCTTTCTTGGTGTCCAGTATTTTGAGTTCTTTATATATTTTGGATATTAGCCTTCTATAAGATGTGTGATTGAAAAAAAAATTTTCCCGTTCTGTAGCCTGCCATTTTGTTGAATGAGGGTGCTCTCTGCAATGCAGAAACTTCTCAGTTTCATGAGATCCCACTTAATTGTTGATCTTAGTGCCTGTGCTAATGGTGTTCTGTTCAGAAGCACTTTTCCTTTGCCTGTGGGTTCAAGGCTATTCCCCACGTTCACTTTTATTGTTAGTGTATCTGGTTCTAAGTGATATCTTTGACTCATTTGGAGTTGAGTTTTGTGTAGGATGATAAATATGGATCTATTTGTCTACTTCTACATATAGCTATCCAGTTTGACCAACATTTGTGGAAAATTGTTGTCTTTCTGATGTGTATTTTCAGCTTCTTTATCAAAAATCAGGCTTCCATATATGTGTGGATTTATCTCTGGGTCTTCAATTCAATTCCCCTGATCAATATGTTGTGTCTGTTTTGGGGTCAACATCATTCTATTTTTATTATGATAGCTCTCTAGTACAACTTGAAATTGAGGATAGTGATACCTTCTCAATGTTTTTTATTATTCAGGATTGTTTTAGCTATCCTGGGTATTTTGTGTTTCTGTATGAAGATGAAAATGGTTCTTTCAAGATCTGTGAAGAATTTTATTTGAAGTTTAATGATGAGGATTACATTGGAGTTGTAGATTGTTTTTGGAAGGATGGCCATTTTTACTATATTTGTCCTATCAATCCATGAACACAGGAGATCTTTCCATTTTCTGATCTTCTTCAATTTCTTTCTTTAATTGTCTTAGAGATTTTTATCATAAAATGTCATTGCTTGGTTAGAGTTACCCCAAGATATTTTAATAATTTGGGGCTATTGTAAAAGGTGTTATTTCTCTGATTTCTTTCTTAGTTTGTCATTTGTATATAAGAGGCCTACTTATTCAGTTTAATAACTAAAGTAATACATATGATCACAATGTTAAGTACAAAATAATCTCAGCTCAGGCCAGCTTTCAAATGTTATCCATTCTCTAATAACTCTTAACCAATTACAGTAACTCTGAATGTGTCAGTAAAGAAAATGCATCTTTGAAAAAAAGTCAAATTTTATCTGAGATACTTAAAGTTCTGCTGCAACTACATAAATATGAAAATTGTGGTTTTAATTTTTCTAGAGTGTTGCAGATCTATACTTATAATACTTTTCTTAAATTGCAAAATTAACATTCCTTTTTGTTCATGGTTAGTCAACACATTCAAACCGTCTATATGTTTTCAATTATTATTTTAATGCTTAAGGTATGTCAAAAGATGTCATGGGAATATGCAGATATATGTGTGCAATGTGTTTGTGTACATGTATAAAACATACCTACAGGTTATTCTTTACAAGATCCTACCAGAGCACAATTGTGATACTATGGATGGGGTGTGTGGATGGAAAGTTGTGCACCCCTTTAATTTCAGCACTCAGGAGGCATAGGTAGGCAGATCTGTGAGTTTGATGTCAGCTTTGTCTACAGAGTGAGTACCAGGACAGCCAGAACCTCATGAAGAAACCCTATCTTGAAAAACAAACAAATAAAAAAAGGTATTTATTTTAATTATGTGTGTCTACATATAAATGAGATCACCAACTCCATGCAGTAACCACTGTGGACAGCAGATAGTATCAGATCACCTGGAGCTGGAGTTACAGGTGATTGTGAGATGCCATGTAGGCACTTGGGACTGAACTGCAGTCCTCTGCAAGAGCAGCAAGTGCACTTAATTGATGAACCATCTGTACATCCCCACTATAGATAGATTTCAAAGGACAAATTAATCCATGAAGTGGCTTAACTACAAACACATTGCTAGGTAGGCTATCTGTAAATTATTATGTTCAAAGTTTATCTTCCAATCATTGGATATAATTATTATAGAGAAAATATCCTCAAACAGTATTTTCAATTTACCAAAGGAAGAAGAAACCAGGAAGGTAGGTTAAGAAAGTTTACTTTCATTATGCATGTCAAGTGCTTAATATAAAATAAATAGCATAATTCTAAATGTTAGTCATTAGTATTATTATTTATGTCACCAGGCAAACTAATGGAATTCTTGTAAAGAGAAGTTATCTTAAAATATGAATGATTTCCAAGGAACATTCCAGTTGATGAGGATGTGAGTCTTAGTAACTAAAGAACAATGATGTGACTAAAGGATTTACACATACAAACTTCCCACAAATATTCCAAAAAAATCACCAGTTAATCAAATACTTTTATAATTGTCCACATCGAAAATTTTTTTAAGAATGTGGAGGCTTTAATGCTTTATTTTAAAATGTCATTTGCTTTTCAAAGAATAACTTTTACTATGAATTGATTCTTCTCATTATGGCACTACTGTGATGAAAGATAGGAATTCCTCCTGGAAGATTATTCACTTGAAAATCTTTTCCTAGGAAAGATTGAATTCTTTGACACCTTACATGATTTGACTGAATGAGTCTTCCATGTTCAATAGGAGAAGTAGAGAGATACCTTTTCATCCAGCTTTAACCAGCTGGTTAAAGTAAGTGAGGAAGTGAGGAAGTGAGGAAGACTTCATGGAGCTAATTCCATTTGCTGGAGAGTAGACTGTAAAGCAAGGTGAACCCTCAGCAAGAATAAAAATAAAAATAGTGACAGAGAGTAAATGCCTCGAGTATCTGTGCACAGCTAATCACTGGGCACTGGCTGAAGACCTTGGATCAACATATAATTTACAATTTCTCTGAACTGAATAGAAAGGAACGGGAGATTAGAAAGGTTTAGAGAGCTGGTAGTTGGAAGGTAGATGAGTGAAGGAAAGCCATACCGAAAAAGTTCCAGACATCTGCATAATGGTCACCTTGTGTCTTTGGCCAGATGCTAAGTTGCATATATACCAGATGACTCCTAAAGGCCAGAGTAACTGCTAAAGAAACACAACTTTCATAGAACACCAACTGGAAAAGTTTCAGAACTCTCAAAGCCTTTGCTTCTGAGCCTGGTCAAACAGAATACACAGGTGTTTGCAATGCCAGAAGCCATACCTAGCAGAAGTGCAGCTGAAACACACATGCTAAAGCTCCTCCGTGCATCTTCACAGGTTTTCAAAGTTATATTGTGATCATTAAGTTAACATTTCCTTAATATAATAAAATAATCCCTAGTTCAAGTATGATCATTGTACAAGAAAATAATTATATAGAACTAAAAATAAGCAATATAAAATAATTAAATATACCTACAAATGTGTATGAATTATTTAATTTTTTCTTTCAATATTTCATAGGGAAATTTAGTGAAGACAGTAGGACAAGGACTTATCCTAGGTTTCCTGATGGCCAATTATACAACTTTCCACCCCCAAATAGTTAAATAGTGTCATTCTACAAATGTACATAGACTATCCATTAAGGTGTTTCCTATACCGAGCCATGATACAAATTTAAACCAATTTAAAAGAATCAATATCATTAAGCATATATTAACAAGAATTTGAAATATTAATTAAATTTTAAATCAAGAACAAAGTGATATTTAGAGAAGTCACAAATATGTAAAAACCGGGCAAAATACTTCAAAATAACCAATGTATCAAAGAAGAAATAGTCTATTTCTCTCTCTTCCTCTCTGTCTCTCCTCGCTGGGTCTCTTTATCTTTCCCACTCTTCCACTACTTCGGTCTTTCTTCTCCATTTTCTCTCCCCTCTCTCCCCCCTCTCTTCCCTCGCCACCCCGTGAGCAGCAGCTTTACTCCATGAAGTCTTCTTTGACAGGATGGTTTGCTTTACCACAGAATCAAAGACATTCAACATAGGCCAACAGACTGCATCCAGGAGCAATGCAATACTCTCCTGCTTTTTATATCGTCAATGTGTTTTCATTATGACATAGAGCACCTAGTACTATTATGTATGTGAAATTTCTACAATTTACAAAAAGCAAGGAATTAACAAGGGAAATCACTAAGTGTAGATGTAATTGTAAATGGATTTATTAAATAAGAAACACAGAGCCAAATGCAGAGTTAAAAGCCCAAGAGGTCAGAGAGCAGTAGCCAAAAGCTGATACCACCTTCTTACCACCTTGCTGCCGCTGTCGTCCTTCCCCTGAGAAAGAAACCTACTTCCTGTGTGTCTGTCTTTTTATTGACTTTCTGTTCTGCCTTCTCATTGGTTGTAAACCAATTGAAATTAAAGGTGTGTGTCTCCAAGCTGGCTATGTCCTTGAACACACAGACTCGGCCTGTCATGTGGGATTAAAGGTGTGCGGCACCACCGCCCAGCTTCTGCTATTGCTTGCTAATAGCTCTGACCCCCAGGCAACTTTATTTGTTAACATACAAATAAAATCATCTTTCAGCACAAATAAAATATCACCATATTTCCCCCTTTCTATTTTAATAAAAAGAAAAAAGGAAAAACGTTATAACTAATATAAGAAAAACTATGTACAAACTATATACAATATATATAAGCAATAAATACCTAAACAATGTCTAGTCCATTTGCATTTGACATATTCAGAGAAAATATTCCATTATCTATCCTATTTTGGTAAGTCCAAAATGTACCTGATCCACTTTCTATCCTAACTTATATTACTAACAGAACTATCTTATAATGTCTTTCAAATTTATACACTTACTCTTTAGTGACTTTCTTTTCTGAATTTCTTATCAAGGAAAACTATAACTATCTAAAATTTAACTAACTATAACTATCTAATCTTCAACTATAACTGTAACTAATCTTCAACTCCCTCAGAGACCCCAAAGGAAATAGTACTACCCAAAAAAAATCAAAAACATGAAGTACATGCAGGCGGCTTCCAAAAAAATGTGAGTTGACAGAAACAGCCAGCTGCCTGGATAGTCACCTGAGGTTTCTCTGCAGCGTTGGGGCATCATCTTCAGCCTATAGGCTTAGTGTATCTGACAGACTCATTTGTGAAGTAGGATGTATACAAGGCCAACAGTTTGACCTCACCTTGGGTGAGAGCAGTCCATGTACCAGAAACACCTGAATTCTACTAGTGTCCTGTCATGATTCACAAGATTTTGAATTCTGGAAATTGTTGATTTTTTTTTTTAATTCAGCTGTCCATTCTTCTTGGCTTGTGTGTGTGGCTTGATCTCGGCATCCCGTTCTTCTCTGCATCCCTTTCTTCTCAGCTTGTGGGTGGCTTCAACTCTTATTAAATGCCAGTCTACCATTGAGAGGTTAGACTATGTCAGCTTAGTTACTCTTTCAAGAATAACTGTTTCAGCTACTGTTCCACTGCACACCAGAAGCCATTGGTCTACTGCCAGTTCAGCTGCCTTCAAAGAAAAGAGCACTATACTTTTTCCGGATTGCAAAGGCCACTTCAGGGATGGTGCCATTTTGTCCTGGCCTCAGAGGATGCCTGTTGCTAAAGCCACAACCACACTTGTCTTGGCAAGAATCAGTAGTCCTTTGTTTCATGTCCTGTCTGTCCATTTTGTCCTGTTTGTCAGCAGTCGATTCAAGGATACTTTGTTGTCCAGTGGCTAACTTTTGCCACAGTGAAAGTTAACTCCATATGCAGTTTCTTCAATGCCCATATTTTCTCTGAAGTACATTGGTACTGCCAGGAGCTGACAGGTCTCATAGCCATAAAGTAAAGGAAAAAATTTCTAAGTTATTAAAACATTTTAAATGCCACATTCTGTAGATCTCTGAAAGGTTTGAAGATGACCTGTCTATCTAAAATATATCTGCTCGATCTTGAAAACATACCTAATATGACTACAATTTCAATTGTAATGTCTAACTATTAACTTTCATTTCTTTAGATCCTAATAGTTGGTAATAATAACATTCAAGGATCAGCAAATTGCATTACATTGTTAAATGAATGGTATAAGTACAATATCTTGAACAAGATTAGAATTATATGTATAGCATTTTCTAACAATATCAATCTCAATATATATAATTTGTATACAATATATAAACATCCAATCCAATGTAAAGTATTTAAAACTAGTAATTGTCTTTTAAAAGTAGATTCAATAATCTATCTTTTTATCTAGATCGTATCTATATCTTCTCTTTATTTTTCCGAGTAGATTCAATAATCTACCCTCTATTCTATCATTTCTATGTATCTTTTTTATTTTTTTATTTTTTTTAAACAAGAACCTTAAATCTAATCTCCTTTGCTTAACCCTTTTCCTAACCCTTAACAACAACTTGTAACCAACCCTCCTAAACAATGAAAATTATCCCAGACCCAAAGCCCATTAAAAGACCAAAAAACCACTTGCCTTTAAAAAAAAAAAAAGAACCTTAAATCTAATCTCCTTTGCTTAGCCCTTTTCCTAACCCTTAACAACAACTTGTAATCAACCCTCCTAAACAATGTAATTTATCCCAGACCCCAAAAATGTCATAAATTTATAAATACGTTTTATTTCTAAACATTATTTTAATAGAAAAAAGAAAATGAAGTTTTTAAATTTTAAAATTAGACTAGCAAAAATATAAATATATTTTAAATACTTATTTATTAATTTAACTAAATATACAGAGAAACCAAACATAAATGGTAAGGATTAGAAAATAGATACTAAATAGTTTAAATGACATGTGACGTTTATATAGAAATATTCAAAATTCCTGTTTGTTGACACATAGCTATCATTCCAACATGACGTGCTGAGGTAAGACAATGAGGATTCATGGCTGGCATGACCTAGTCATGACAAGACCTAGTCCCCCACAAATTATACACATGCACATACAGACACACATATCTGCATATATTCATGTGTAATGAAAAGAAAATGAAAGATTTAAAAAAAATTAAAGCCTCAAATTTTCCCATATCATTCTATAGATAAAATTATATCACATTCTTCTCTTATTTTTATATGTAAATTTATACATAAATTATATATATTTTATATAATATATGATAGTTATAATTTTATATAAAATAATGCAGTATATAATTTTATGTATTTATTTAATATAAATTTTATAAAATATTTTATATTTAATATTTTACATATCAACTAATTCTCAAATTCCCTAGTGCTGCTTCCAACCTAATCCGTCCAAATTAAGCTTAAAGTGCAAGTTATATGTGAAGGAGTTACAATTTGATTTGAAAAACTAATATAAAGTTACAGTGAATAAAACCATGTGGTTGGCGCTATGTGCAGAAATCAAAGGAATAAAATAGTATGCACAGATACAGACAGATATTTCACAACTGAGCCAAGCAAATTCAATAAGGAGGTGATAACCTCTTATCAAAGTGTGTGTCAAGAACATTGATAATGTTGTCGAAAACTAGAAATTTTAACACTCACAAAAATTAATTTACGTTATTTGATATCTTAAAATATAGGATAAAACATCAAGGAAATTTTATAACTCAGATACATGAACACACATACACACACACACACACACACACACACTCAGACACCACATCATATATTCACCTACACACAACAAAGCTTTTAAAATTTTTCCTTAAACACTAATTTTTAGTATTTAGTTGTTTGGTTATATTATGTCACATGAGATAAAATATATATTTTCTTAATGACACAAACCATTAATGTACAAACCTCCCTCTATGTATTCACTGCCATGTATCTAAGAGTGCTGTTCCAAGAAATGTCATAAGTGATGTTATAAATAATTCCCTGGAATTATGACATTCAAATCTCTTACACCATAACTAGTTTGGTGCAATGAACTCTTGCCTTGAATTGTAAAGTTAAACAATCCTATTTCTAATTCTACCACTCTATGACCTTAAGCAAAGTCTTCTTTGTATCAGAAAAATGATGGACATTGTAATAATTTTTCAAGTGTGAGCCCATGAAATGTTGACTGTTCTCAGTTCAATATACAATGCCAAGCAGATACCTATGACCACCTGGAGGGTATCAGAAGGAAGTGTCATGTAAAATGATGCTGAAAGTTCATTTCTTCCAACACTGATTTTATTTCTGAAAATTATCTCCAAAATAGCAGAATTGGAAAATGTGTGTGTGTGTGTGTGTGTGTGTGTGTGTGTGTGTGTGTACATGTGAGTAGAATTAGAATTTTCTGAAATAAGCTAGGTTAGTACAAAGCATATATGTAATTTGCATCCAAATATTATTATACAAATAACCCTTTAAAAATATAAAACATGAATTAAACTTCATCTAGAAATTTCATTTCTTTCCAATTGTATTTCAATTGCCTTGTTACTGAACCAGCCAGAAATGGTAAGTAGCTAAGAAACAGAAAGGAAAAAAGAAAGAAAAACCACTTTGGAATAAAACTTCTTCAGGGCTTGTAAAGTATTATCATTCATTTCTACCGTTTGGCTTGGGATTTCCAGTCTCTTGAGTTGTCTCTCTCACTCTTGTGGTCTTCTTGCTTCTGACAGTAGGCGTGGGTGGTCCCCTGGGCATCTCTACACATCACAGTTTGACAGTGTGAACTTCCTCTTTGCCTTTCAACTTCTCCCTTCACCTCTCTTTTTCCTGACATCCCTGGGGAGACACAATTCACCTTTACTGGAAGCAGCTGTGTTTGGGGAAAAAGAGGAAAAAACACTTTTACACACACTAGAACGTCAGCTTGAACATTAGCAAATTATACCATAGGAACATGAGAAATGTAAAAGGAAAAAAAAAGAAGAAAAAAATAACTGAATCTCAAAGTTTATCTTTTAAAATTATGTGGCTGCTTCTACTGTACAAAACTTCCTGCTATATATCTTAGATTATTTTAGCAGCCTCAAAAATTAATGTAGTTATTGCAATGGCTGAAAAATCACTGAGAGAAAAAAGAATTTTCATCATCTCTTGATGAGTATGCATCTGTTTTTTCACTAGAAGCAAAATACATTAGAGGTGTCAAGCTAATGTCTTTGGGCTCAAAATAAGAGTTGGGGAGTATTTATTGCATGGGATAAAAAATGGGCTAAGTCTCTAAGGTCTGGTTTAGTACTTGAACTCAATAAAGTGTCTGTAAGCAAGACAAAATGTAACATGCACAGGTTTCCATTGTACAGCATCACTGCCCTTAATGTCAAGAAGGCAGCATTCAGTGCAATGGCTGAACTAGATGCTGTTGGCAATGGTCTTCTTGCATCATCTTATCCACAGTGTACACACACACCTGGTACTCTAACTCACCACTCTATAGTATGGTCCCACTTATGGTTTCCCAGTATAGCAATATAGACAAGCATTTGACATCTATTTTTTTTTGTTTGTTTTTCAAGACAGGGTTTCTCTGTGTAGCTTTTTACCTCTCCTGGAACTCACTCTGAAGCCCAGGCTGGCCTCAAACTCATAGAGATCTGCCTACCTCTGCCTCCCAAGTGCTGGGGTTAAAGGCGTGTGCCACCACCACCTGGCCTACATCTCTTGAAGATGCTTCTAAGACGGAAAATTTTTATCAACAAAATTAAATCTGCATATCTATATTTTCTCACAAACTTCTCATTTGTGGGCCTTATTGTCAACCCTACCTCAAAAAGTGCTTCTGCGTTATTTTTTGTGTCCTGAACACTTGGTATTATGGTTTAAATCTAAAATCCTAGGGCTCATATATTAGATTTGGTCCCCAGCTGACAAGCATTTGGGAGTTGACTGGGCCATGAGAGTGCTAACTCCAATAATGGGTTTGTCTATCAGTAAGCTCAGAGAGGAAGGGAGTATTAGGAGGTGGGGTTAGGAGAGGTAGAGTACTGCTCCATGACTAAGCTGAGTATCCTTGTTGTTGGCCCTTCTGTATTTACTTCTGCATCATGTCCTCTATGAAGTGATCCATTGTGCTCCACCACATAATCCTAAGCATGTCATTTTGTCTCAAGACTCACTGGACAGAAGTAAGGGAGCCAAGTGACCATGGGTCAAAACATCTGGAACAGAGCACAGACAGGTGAAGTACTGGAGGCTGACACCTTACACTGACCTCTAACCTCTATCTACATCTCCCCCAAACACACACAATCACATATACACACAATCACATGCACACACTCACAAAGACATATATACACATAACCAAACACATAATCTCATACACACAAGCAATCACATATATACCCACAATCAAACATGTAATCTCATACAAACACATACACAAAGAGATACAATGAAATACACACAAAATCACACACATAGTATCAATCACATATAAACATACATATACACACACACATACACACATACGTGTGCACATGTTCCCTCTAGGCTCCAGTGAACATTTCCAATACAGTAATTACAGGGATTACCTTGGCTAAACTACATAGCTCACAAAACAAACCCCACAAGTCATGACTTGGGAAAAGGACTGTAGGAAAGGGGACAGTTTGATACAGGTGGGAAGGAGATAAGAGGAAGTGGAGAGAGTAAAGCATTATATGCATGTGTGTAATCTTCAGACAAAAATAGCCACATATATATTAAACACATATATAGTAAACAACAGAAATTACCCAAATAAAGCATAAGAATAAATAAATGGCTCAAACATTAATAGTTCTAATAATATTTTTTAAAGATTGATTTAAAAGAATTTTAACAGGAGTCTCCTATGTATTTTGCTTAACACAGTCATCTGTGCCTTGGATGAATCTCACACATTATGGATGACTATCCAGAATCAAAACCATGGTATTAAGTAAAGCGTTACAACAAAATAGTTCACAAATTGTAAAAATGAGTTTTGATTTTTGGGTTCATGGTGGATTTGTTTGGTGTACAGACATTGTTAAATGCTTATCTTCAGTGGGATCTTCTGGCATCAAGGGAACCTCTGCTTCTTCCACCATCAAAAGGAAAATGAAAGTCATTGCTCAGAGTAACACATCTTCACACAGCAGGTCCCACCAAGGACTGCGCTTTGTCTTCTCCTAATGCTTGTCTGTCTTCTGCATGGAACAATGTGACATTGTTCTTACTCAGTCCCCACATTGCATTTGACAAGAGATGGTGGCAATCAGAACCAGTGTAAGTTTAGATGGGAATTCTTCATTGCTATGATGGCTTCAATGTTTACTTCAAATGTACTGGGGCTGGGAATACTGTACTCATCACATACTCATTCATTCCAAAACTCCACCTCAATTGCCAGAGTGCTACCTCCTACTCAACATTCACACCTGAGGTTCTGACAGAACGACAGCCCTTAAGTGGTTAATTAGAGGATGCAAATGATGTAAAAGTGATGATCACTGCTCTATTGGTGCTTCTCAAGGAGGCTATAAGTATCTGCTCTCGATTCCTGGAGACCATGTTTGACAGAATGGCTAACCAGCAAGCCCCTGGGATCTGCCTGTTCCTGTTCCCCAGTTCTAGGGTAATAGCTAGACAACACTACGTCTGGAATTTTATGAGTGCTGGGGATTCAATTTAAGGCCCTTGTGCTTCTGAAGAAAGCACTTTATGCCCCGAGACATCTCCTCAATTGCTCAGATGAATCATCTCAACAGATGCAAATGTTCTCATCTGACCATTCTCATCTGTGGTTCAAAGCATGGTCATGCTTAATTATGGAAAACTCAAAATAAGCTCACAATGATGTATATGTTTCTAGAAATTATAAATAAATTATTTAAGATATATATATATATATAACTTGATAAATTTATTATGAAATGAATTATCCTTCTGTAATTGTGTTTTTGCATTTCTATTATGCAATATTTGGGCAGAGTAAATTTATGAAAGTAGAGGGCCCTTTAACAAGAGTTTGAGAGGTTCAATCAATGACCCTGGGCATAGATTCAGTGTTACTGGGACCCATGAGCTGTATTCCATCACGGTGAGGGCACAAGGATAAAGAAGAAAGCACATTGTCCCCAGGAAGCCAAGAGCCAGACATCTCATAACCCCTCATGAAGATACTTTTTAAGTGACCTAAGGAATATCCACTAAGCCCCACTTCTAGAAGATTCCCACCCATCTCCTACTGTCACATGCAAAATCAAGCTGACACTATAAACCTTTAAGCTAAACTCAAAATTTTTATAATCCATTGAATCACACCTCTGCCACCGTTCATGCTTCCCACATGTGTCATAAAACAAAATGTTCTTAATCTACCCCCAGTAGTCTTGCAACAGTGACACATCCTCTATTAGTTGTCATTAATACCACTACCCCCTTTCACTCCATTCATAATAAAACTAAAGAAAGATGTTAGCCACCAAATGATATTTTGCCAGAGTTGTAGGAATCAAAACATGTGGTGGCCTTAGATGACATCAGAATATAACACTTCCTATTTTTAATCCTTGTCCATCAACTAACATAAATAATTTAAATTGCTTGTGATGTTTAAATTGTAAAAAAGTACTTTGTCTGCATGAGAAAAATCATGAACTAGCAACAGAAAGTCAAGGTGAATTGCAGCTCTCCATACTGTATCTCTCTGCCCTCCCTGTGGAATCCTTTTTCCAGTGTCTGAACTTCTCATGGTGTCTGTTACGTGGTGGAGGAAAGGATCATAATTTCCTCTCATCTTCCAAAATGATGGCCATCCAATAAATCTGATTTCCTCCCAACTAACACTCCTCTCCCACATACTAGCTCTCAAGCAGTGAGGGCTGGAGTTCTGTCTGTGCAGGGGAGCCTTTCAAGTTCAGGTATCACTTAAAAGTCTAATTTTAAAGGCTCTTTGGAGACTTCAGAGAAGTCATTTTACCCATTAGACATTATAATACTTAAAAAATACATGCCCCCAAAATATAATAGTAAACGAAAGTATTGGGATGAATAAAACGGAAAAAAATGGGGAGTTAAAAAGGAATGAAGCAAGGCTTAAGACATGATCATAAAAGCAAGCAAACATCAACAAAAACAGTACACACAACGTACACACACACACACACACACACACACACACAATGCAACCACACACATGCATACATGCATGTACACATAGGGGAGATGTCATTTTGGAGGCTAATATTTTAAATCCCCAAAATGATCTGAAATATGAGGGTATTCCATGCCAATTACAGTTTCAGATCTTGTGATGTGCACACCCACTTCATGGTGCACAGATTGAAGCAAGGTGATTCTGAGAGGAATGTGACAGTTTATTTCTGGACTAGTTTTCCAACCCTTGCTGGAAGCTTGTAAAGCTGGTGACCACATAACCACATGTATAACACACTCATATTGACCAAAAAAAATCTGCATTTCTATTTTTCCTTTAGTTAAAAATGTCTGAAATAAGTGAGTAAACAAATCATTTCTTTAAACAATTAAGGGCCTAGAGAGATGTCTCATCAGGTAAGAGGGATGCTCTCAGCTCTTATAGGTAAACCCAGGTTTAGTTATCCTTACCTACACCAGCAGCTCACAAACACCTGTAACTCTAGTTTCAGGTGATCCAAAGACATCTTCTGGCCTCTGTAGGCACTGCACAAAGTAGATAGGCATAAACATAAACACTAAAGCTAATAAATAAATACAACAGCCCTTAATGAAAGTATGTAGAGTGCACTTACCTGTGTGTAACATAGTGATTATGGCTTGAGCGATCTGTTAGAGTCTGATATAAGTGTGGGCTGAAGTAGACAAAGCTGAAGAGGTGTATAAGAATCCTAAGAAGGACTCACAAAGAGCAAATGTGTTTCAAAGACCCAACTAGCATACCCTGTGTGGGCTAATTGACCCTTTGACTACTTTCTGGTGAAGCACTCCAGTCCAAGAGCTTATCTATGAAAATAAGGAAGTGTGCTTTTAGCCTCAGATGAGTGAGTGCTGGACAAATCATTAATCCTGTACTGATCCATTTTTTTTTACATACATTCTGTTGTTCTCTAAAGGTCATCAGATGTTCTGGTTTCTGTAAACCTAAAGGATTACTAATTAGGAGGTCTTTTTTTAAAATTTTAGAATGTACTAATTGAACAAAGTTGTGGTTTTCACTGTGACATTTTCATACGTGTCCATAGGAATTTTTGATCAGTTTCACTTATCACCCTCTTCTAAATCTCTTCCATCTCCACAATATTCTCTCTTTACTTTTCTTGTTCTTCTCCAAAATCATTTTAAAGTCATTTAATTGTGGCCATTTGGTGTGGAAAAGTAAAAGATAGTTAAGAGATTTACAAAGGAGAAGTTATTACATTAAGCAATTTCATTAGGGTGTGTGTGTGCATGCGTGTGTGTGTGTGTGTGTGTGTGTGTGTGTGTGTGTGTACAAAGGAAATTATAAAGGAGTTAGGATGATCAATAAATGAAATCAATGCAATATTGTTTAGAGAATAGAGTAGGTCTATATAGGACTCTAAAACCTACATACTGCAAAATTTATGTGAATAGTAGAATGAGTGTGATTGCCTAAGAATCTGACTTTCACTATGCACTTTGCACATTTTCTCTAAAAAGGAGAGTTTCAACATGCCTCAAAGGTAGAAAGGAATGGAAGATGATCCTCCAGGCTATAGTTTGAGACCAAGTTTGCTATTATGAAATCTTGGGAAAATTTATCATTTTTTTCTTTTCCAAAATAAAAATAAATATTAATAATCATCATCATCTTTTTTAGTTTGCTTTTTAATTTATTTTTTCTGTTTTAAAGTTTTAAAATTTTTTACAGTTTAATAGTTTTGTACATTTATGTAATGAAATTTAGTCATTTTCACCCACACCCCTCTTTCCCTATCCCACTGGATGGAGCCTTGACAACAATACTGTCTCCTACTTGTATGTCTTCTTATTGTCTGTGGCCACTGAGTTTAGTTGGAGTTTCTTGCCCAAGCATTGGTGGGGGATTGTTTGTTGAACCAAGGTCAGGCAATTTATTAGCAGCAATATCACTAAACTACCCACAACAACTACTAATTGCTAATAGTCACTTAGGGAGGGGTGGATACTTGTGTGCCTCTCCTCCATCATGACAAAATGTTGAGGAACCCAATCTGAGGCAGGACTTGTGCAAATACCCACAGTGAGCTCATGGGTGCAATGTCAATGTTATATCCAGAATGCATCGTTTTGCCACACAGCTCCCTGTTCTCTTTCTCTTCCATTCTTTCCCTCCCCTCTTCACAACTGTGTCCTGAACCTTAGATGGAATCACACAGCTGTACTTACTTATGAGGATTCCACCATCACTTGTCCTAGGCATTTTTTCCAGTTGTGGGTTTCTACACCAACTGGAAGTACACAAAGGAGCTTGTAAACCATGGGAAATTGAGGTAAGAAACAGAAGCTTTCATTATATGGTCTTAAAATTGTAATTAAGTTAACTAAAAATAAAAAAAAAAACAACCATGAAGCTCTGTTGACTTTGCAGGCTAATCTTCGGAGTTGTTGAAATTGGAGCCCATATATACAAATTCAACTCATGTCTGCAAAGACATTGACTTCAGCCATCTTGATCTGCATTGCAATGTGGTTAACTTCTTATCATAACAGTTTTGTCCCAACCAGGAAAGCATACAGTGTTGAGAAGACTAACAGGAAAAACTACTGAAGAAACTACTTGCCTGAAGGTTGTGCCTACACATGAAACTCGGTGTACAGTGATCTGGAGTGAAATGAGGGAGAACACTGTTTAAGTGTGTCAGATGTTTAAGCTTTAAGACCCTGAGTGGAATGCAATAAAAAGAGGAAGGGATCAAGGGGTGTGTTAGCATCATTGAGCTGGCTCACGCGACTGAAGGCACAGCTGGGATCCAGAGTTCACTGCTGTGAGCAAACTTGTAATTGTTTTCCTGTCCTGGAGTTCCCAGTGGATGTGTGTGTGTGTGTGTGTGTGTGTGTGTGTGTGTGTGTGTGTGTGTGTGTTTAATTTTCCTAATAAAAAAAGAAAAGGTAAAGAGAGGGAAATATAAGGAAATAGAAGTAACGTGTGTGTCTCATTCATTTTTTATATGAATTTGCAGAATCTCAATTATTTTTCTATTCCCTTCCTTCTCAACTTCACTTCTGACTACTGGTGAAACAACAGCACAGGGTGTCCAGTATTTTATTTTTATTCATTGTAAAATTCTCTTAGTGTTTCTCAAAAGTGCATTGGAATGAAGCAATAATACCCTTGTAATATATTATTTTTATCCCATAGCTACATGGAAAGTGGACATTTATTTTTGTTTATGTTGAGTGTCTTGGGTATTAGGAAGAAATGTCAGCTAGAAATATAAAGCACCAGACTTAAGCCTGGGCATTAAGAAGAGGGCATCTTGCCTTGTTTCCTCATACTCCTGTGACTCTACGGTAATGGCCTTTCAGTCCATTTCCATTGGATGATTTAGTTATTTAGTGAATGTAGCTGACAAGAAAGTCAGACTCATGAGAGAAGAGATTAATGGAAGTTTTTGGAAACAAAAGTTATTCATATGCTCTAATAGCAATGAGGAACAATTCACATATCTATTTACAAGATACACATTTGTCTGTTGAAGAGATAGAATCTGGAATAAGATGTGTAGAGAGTAAATAATGTGCACATCTCAATGTAAGAGGGATAAAGTTTCACCTACTCCCTTTTTCTTTTGAAAAATACAGATATAGAGAAACAAACAAGATACATAGGGAATATTCCCATAGACTATCAAGAAGCCATTTCTCTGACTTCAATAAATTTATAATAAAAAGGGGACGTATATAACATGTATGACCAGTGCTTCCCTCAAATCTTAAATTTCATGGTCAAATAATATATAAATGTTAATGAATGTCAAATAACTGTGAGAACATGTGATTAAACTGCCACCTTTGTATGATTTTTCCAGCAAAACATAGAAAAACTACACCCTAAGTAGGTGTGTTGAGACCTTTTCAGTTGTCTAACATCTTTTCTTTAAGAGATTTATAAAGTTCTTAGTATGCTAAAGGTTAGTTTTTCTCACTTTCAAATGGGGTGCTAATCCTGACACTGCTGATAGATCCTTTGTGTTAAAGATGTAGATGGGACAGAAAAATTATTTACACAATGATGTCATGTCTCTACATGTGGTTATCATTCTAGAAGTATCATTATTACAATGATAATATGAATTTAAAATATGGCTCTGTCTTACAGAGCTCGGAGGTGAGTTTCCACTATTTCAGTGACAAGTTATATGCAATAGAGATGTGACAGCTGACTGAAAACTGCATGTCAACCATGAAAAGTGATGCCATATAGAGAGACCTTAGTTTGTATATGCCATTTTTCTTATGAAGGGGACTTGTTACATGGTCCAGACTATCTCTATTCTCTCTTCATGAATTTGCAATCCTCCTGCCTCAACTTCCAGAGTACTACTATAACAGGCATGGTGGTGCATGCCTGTAATCATAGTCATTTTCAAAAGGCTATATATAGGAACATTTTGTCTACATGTTTATCATGCACATACAATGCCTGTAGCTGGAAAGTTTCTCCAGGTCCCACCAAGCCCCACTTATAAAATAATCACTCAGAAGTTTATATTAATTAAAACTGCTCAGCCATTAGCTCAGGCCTACCACTGACTAGCTCTTACACTTAAACTCAGCCCATTTTTGTTAATCTCTAAGTCGTCTGGTGTTCTGTGGCTTTACCTGTGTGCCATTACATGCTGCTCCCTGAATGGCAGGCTGGTGTCTCCTCCTCAGTTCTGTTTTTCCTTCCTAGAATTCTCCTTGTCTGCTTATTCCGCCTATACTTCCTGCCTGTCTACTGGCCAGTCAGCATTTTATTTATCAACCAATCAGAGCAACACATTCACAGCATACAGAACATCCCACAGCAAATGCCCATGGAGGCCACTAAGAGATGTTGAATCTTATGGAACTGAAGTCACAAATGGTTGAGTATCACTTTGTGGTGCTGAGAACTAAACCTGAGTACTAGTTCTCTGCAAAAGCAGCCATTGCTCTTAACCATGAAACCATTTCTCTAGCACCTAAATCATTTTTATTTGTAGTTCCTATGACACTATTTATAATTAATCTAAAATATTTAGTGGTATAATAATGTTTAGTTTACATATACTCTATCATAGAATGTATGTATGTGTGTAAACAATGTATGTAAAATGCCAGAGCCTTAGCAAATATACCAGTATATATCTATCTACATTACTTACTGGTAAAAGATATGTAACTTCTAAACTTTACTAACTTAAAAACAAGAATATTAAGGAATTCTTCTGTGAAGTTTGGCATTAGACTGAATGAGCTAACACTTCAGTTATTTCAAATCCTTATGCATATTTAAAATCAATGAACCAGTTAATTATTGTATTGCAGCCAAATCTACTAAGATTTCTTTTCACATGACCAATTTAATGTTTGAATTTATTAATTAAAAATAATTAGAAAATCATTTAGTTAAAATAAAAACCTCTCATATGAATTCAAATGCCCAAAGTCACAGCAAATAGTGCCTGTGGATTATACCAGTAGTTCTGATATCTGAGAAACCTGGATTGAATCACAATTCTGTCATTTGCAAACTAGTGGCTTTGAAAAAAATTAGTCTCTTTGTTACTTCTATAAAATAGGAATAATATTGATGAAATCCTCACTAAGTTCCCATAGGGCCTGATGAATAGATAATCACCTAATGAATATTCGGTACATATTACGGTTTGTGCAATTATCATATGTTTGTAATACATCAATATGACAGGTTACATGAAAATAGGAAAATTGTATTTGGAAGTGTGATTTCTTAAACAGTAATAAGATATATTTAAAATTGCATTTTCTGCCTTAATATTTACAGATTAAATTATATATGTTATTTATAAATGATGTTTTGAAGTATACACACAATGTTACAAAATTTAACTGAAAAATTTAAAAGTTATAACACAGTTATCAGTTTTTATTAAAAGTGCTTAATAACTACTCTTTCTGCATATTTCAAGAGTAAATACTTCTTTACCAGTTATAGTTGCCAGAGCTTACAATTGACCTCTTGAACATATTCTTTCTAACTGTAAGTATGTGATATTGTAACAAATATCTCTTTTTCTCCCTCCCCTTATTAGCTGCAACTGTTGCTAATGATTAATCTACTAAATTATTTCATTAAATCAGCCTTTTTTTTTTTTTTTTTTTTTTTACATTCCAGGAAAGAGTGAGTTCCTGTAGTATTTTCTTTCTTGCCTGGCTCCTGTCAGTTAGCATAACATCCTTTTTGTCCTTTCATTGTGTTGCAAATGGCAGAATAAAGACTAGCCTTTCTCCTGACTAAATAGTATTTCCTAGAGTCTATGTAGCATAGACTCTTCCTTACTCATTCATTGGTGAACGAATGCTAATTCTTTATTTTACCAATGTAAGTAGAGCTACCATCTACAAAACAGTGTAAATATTTCTATAACAAGCAGATTTCATTTGAATATATACTATACTTTGTCTTAGGTTGTTAGATTATATAGTACATCTACTTGAATTTATGTTATGATAGGATTTTTAACACTAAATTAAATGAAAGTTGCAAAAATGGACATCTTTGTGTTTCAACTCTTAAATGGAAAGCATTCTGTACTTCCTCATTCAATATGATGTTTATGGTGGACTTGTAATTATGATCTTAATTGTGCTGAGATACTATCTATAATTAATTTGTAGAGATATCTTTATCCTGAAATGATACCATATTTTGTCAAATGCTGTGGATCTATCCATTGAAATTACCATTGTCCCTATTTTCTGTCAATGAGATACATCACAATGATTGATTGTTCTATGTTGAACCATCCTTGGATACCTGAGATAAATCACTGGATCATGGTGAATAACGTTAATGTACCATTGTTCACAGTTTCTTAGTAGAGTTTTTGAGAAATTTGAAGCTATATTGAATAGATATTGACATCCTGTTCTCGTTTTGGTTATGTCCTTGTTGTGTTTTAGAATGAGGTAAATGTTGGGTTCATAGAATGAACCTGCAAATCATCCTTCCTCTTCTACTTCTTAGAGATACCTTGATAAAAGTTGTCTTCAGATATTTAAGAAATTTGGCAAGATTCATCAGCAATCTGTGAGGTACTTAGGTGTGGTTGGATATGAGACTTCTTTTTCCTACTCAACCCTTCCAATTAAGTTTGCTTAATCATCATTAATCAGTTAAGGCTGTCTGTCTCTGTGTTCCTATTTCTTAGTTTGTGTCTGTCTAGTTTTTTTTTTTTTTTTTAACCAGTGTATTGGATTATTGTTCAACTTCAATCTCATATGATCCTATCTCTAAAGTATTACTTCAATTTCTCCCTTTTAATCTGATTTAACTTGTATCTTTGTTTACTTGCTGCCTTTCCAGAAGAACATAGTGCATTTTGCATCACCCGTGTCAGGCAACTACCTTAACTATAGCTACGCAGAATCTTGTGCCCTCTGCTGGTCACCTCCTGTTCTTGATTTCTAATTATATGGGACTTTGGAGGAGAAGTGACAAATTTAATTTTTAATTCTTTAGAATACACTAAACATTATATAATGATCTAACATATAACCTTTCCTGGAGAATATTCTATGTTGAAGTACAAAATAATTTATACTCTATTGAATGAAATATCGTCTAAAGTTTAATTAGGTCCAATTTTATTTGGATCTGTCTTTATTGATTTGCTATCTAGATGGTCTATGTATTGGTGAAAATGGAAAATAAAACATCAAGTATTATGTTGTAGCAATATCTGTCTCTTTAGATTCACTAACATATTTTGTTTTTTAATGTTGATTGTATGAGTATATCTTCTTATTGAGTTAACCTCTTCTTACATAATGATTGTAATTGTTATGTTTTTATAATTTTGACTCAAACTCAATTTTATCTATCTACTATCTATATCTATGCCTGAGAATGACTTACATTTGTTCAGTTAATGCCATACTGTCAATCTCATAACCTTCCTCTGTACTTTTTCATTCCTTTCTTCTTCTGCAATTGTATATTTTTATGTAATATTTTAGTTCATAGATATATTATTTTGCAAGACTAGTTTTGCTGTGGGTTATTTTTCTTGTAGTTTTCGTTTAGTAATTGAAATGTTCAGCCCCAGTTATTTATGAAATAGTTTTATCATTTGAAACTCTCTGAGTAATTTCTCTGAATTTATTTCTCTAGCTACTCTTCTGTGTGTTGTATCTGTGTGTATCTAGTCTATATGCTCTGAACATTTACTAAGTTTCACTAGAAACATTTATTTTTAATTCTTTATCACACCATTTGTTTAGGTCCATCTTGTTCACAATCATTCATTGTCAATGTATATCATCCAAATGGTAACATTGTGTTTCCTCACAGTTGTTGGTCCTAATGGCTACACATCTGGATTATCTTACAGAAGAACTAACCTAGCGCAGTGTTTGCTACATGGCTTCAGGGTCTGAGACTGAGTCTATGCAAAGACTTTCTAAAACCACTTATATGGAACGCTACTGCTGCGGCAGCACTTTGGGTTTCCCAACCCTTGGAAAGTCACAGTAACCATAGCTGGACCTGGAATGCTTCGATCCTTGAAACCACACAATCTCTGATAGAAATCCCATCAGTGCCAAAACTGTAGCAGCATTTTGAGTCACTTAAAACAGTCTCTGGGGAGTTTATCCATAAGCCAAGGCCACTGCAATTGGTCGTCGATTGTCGATCATACAAGCTATTACTCAAGTCTGCTTTGCAATATCTGGAAGTGGTTGTTACTGTGGTGGTATGTTTAGAGAATTGAGCTATGGTTTTTTTCTGAGGTCAGAATTCATGACTATTTGTCTGTCTGGTGATGGATTTTTATTGTTTGCTCTGTAATTAAGAGTCAATACAAAGTCTTATTCTTGTTTTCTTCTGATTTTTACTGAGTGGTTGGTGACCCTCTGCATTATATGCTGGCTGGGAATGAAGGAAGGACATCATGGTATTGAAAAAAATGTTTCCAACTTAAAAAAAAAAGAAACATCATTTCCAACTCTAATTTGTCTTGTATGATTTTGCTATTGTCAGGTATTGTGACCTCACTTCCAAGCGCCTTTGAAGGTGCACTTGTGTGAGAGAGTTAGATATAGGGTATCACATGGATGGATGTCATCATTACAGAGTCCCATCCTTCCATCTGTCTCAATCCTTCAGAACTGAAACAAAAATATGAATATACAGGAGCCTAGCCCAATTCTTATCAGAGAGCTGTCATCCAGTAACTGATAGGAACTGATGCAGAAATCCACAGCCAAACATTAGGAAGAGCTTGGGGAACTCCTGAAACTGAGAGAGGAAGGATTGTAGGAGTCAGAGGGGTTGAGGACACCAGGAGAATGAGTTCCAAGGAATCAACTAAGCAGGGGTCATAGCAGCTTCCAGAGACTGAAGTGACAGTCATGGAGCCTGTGTGGGTCTGAGCTAGGTTCTCTGCATATACCTTAAGGTTATTTAGCATGGTGTTCTTGTGGGACTCCTAATCGTGGAAGTGGGAGTGTCTCTGACTCTTTTGCCTGCTCTTGGGACCCTTTTCCTCCTACTGGGTTGTCTAGTACAGCCTTGAAATCAGGGTTTGTGCCTAGTCTTATTGTAATTTGTTATGCCATGTTTGGTTGATATCTCTGGGATGCCTGCTTTTTTCTGAAGAGAAACAGAGGAAGAGTGGATCTCAAGAGGGAAAGTGTGAGGGAGGACTGGGAAGAGTGGGGAGAGGGGAAATTGCAGTTGGGATATAATATATGAGATAAGAATAAGTTAAAAAACAACAATTAATATATATTCAGAAATTTAGTATAATAATGCTATCTTTTAATTGTGGTCTCTTTTGATTATACTATTATATATACATATATACCTTTTGCTTTGTTGATTCTAATGTAACTTTAGACAAAAAGATGTTACTTAGACTCTTGATTTGATAAGTCTTAAATTTCAGTATACTGCCTAACCAGAGTTCTGCTTTAAAAGATATCTCTTTATTTCCATTGACTTTTGCCCGGAAAATAATTTATTTCTCATTTATTACTCATTCCTGATCTGTGTTTGACACCTATTTGTTTAAAATGTGCATTATATTTTCTAATTTTCTATTGATAAAGGTTATAAATAGAATAATAAAAGGAGCAAGTATTTTTCTATGTGTTCCCACACTTAGATTTTTACTTAATACTTAAATATTTATTTGTAGAGCAAATAAATAAAAGAACAAAGTGATCATATATAATAAAATTACAGTTACTAGCAAAATAGATTAATAGATTTTTTTATCTATGCATGTCACTTGTGCAGTCAATGGCTACCTTGACTTTTGAAACAGAGACACATATTTTCTTCAAATAGAGCTCAAAAACATAAGTTTATCAAAATTCCATTAAATACTAATTAGCTTAGAAGTGATGGAAATATTTATAGTACCATATCTCCATCTGGGGACAGCAATCGTAATATTTAGTGTTATCTTCTCTTGGGGATCATACCAAGCCCACCCTGTGTTTAACCAGTGCTGCACCCCATAAAATAATGAACACAGGTTGCTACTATCATTTTCAATCAAATAACTTAAATTCATACAGAATAAGAGAACTTGAAAACCACAAAGTTAAAGGGATGAAAGTAATTGCTCCTATTTTATGCAAATAAGGTGCTCCATGCAATTGATTTTTTTTTATTTCATGTGTCTTCCTATACTTCTTTTATAATACTGACTATAAATATGCCTGTATTATAGTACATACTATTAAATTTTTGTCTTAAAATTGATGAATAATAATTAATGATTCTCTCTCTTTTTTTCCTGACACTTAGAGCATTTATACTATTTCTGTTGCAGCCAGGTACTCATTAGTGGATCAGGGTGAGGTCCTAAAGCAAGACAGTTGAGTTTGGCATAGATAAGAACATTTTTAAAACCTTGATCTTTGTTGGCATCTGTTTTTCAAATGTGTAATTGTTTTCCCCAGAACCGTGATTTTACACCTAGTTTAGATGTACTCAATAGTTTTGCTGCATTTACATTTATGTTTTCTTCACATTCTAGTTTGTAAAGTTAAAATGACACCTGACTATTTTAACTTTTATGACAAAACACAGAACTTGCCATCTTTCATTTCAGTTTAGAGCTTCGTTTTTGTCAATTACCTGTTTATACCCTTTCCCCACAATTTTCAGTTGACAACAACACTTCTGCTCAATGGGATTTGTAACCATTTTCTCCAACATAAAGATTATAATCATTAGTACCTGACTTACTTTTTTAAAGATTTTCTCTGTTACATCACTGATAGCAGTGCTGATTTAGCTTTTGTATCATTTCCTACACTGATATTTTTAAAAATAAAATAGCATAATCGGTGGTGATGTTATTTGTGCTGAAATGTGATTTTATGTGTATGTTAATAAATAAAGTTTGCCTGGAGATCAGAGGTCATAGCAAGTCAGTGAGCAGAGTCAGGTGGTAGTAGCCCACGCCCTTAATCTGGTTACATGGCAGGCAGAGTCTCTGTGTGTTCAAGGACACAGTCAAGCATGGTGACATGAACCTTTAATCCCAGTACCAACCATAGAGACCTGTAGGTCTGTATAGACAGGCAGTGATTGTGGTTGAGTTTAGAGCCAATGAGAAGGCAGAACAGAAAGACAATAAAAAGACAAGTCAGACAGGAAGAAAGTCTCAGGGGAAGCGACGGCAGCGAGTGATAAGCTAAAGGTAGTCTTGGCTCTTCGCTAGTGCTCTGATCTCTTGGGTTCTTAACTCTGTATTTGGCTCTGTGCTTCTTATTTACTAAGACCATTTAGAAATTTGTCTACTGATTCTTCCTATACTGACTGATTCTTCCTTCCTATATTGATTCTTCCTATACTGATATATACATTTCACATTATCTCAGTCCTAAAATCTTTTTATAAGAAAAAAATTAATCCATCCAGCCCATGTCCAGAATATTCCATGTCTTTTCCTCTCACAGTTGCATAGTTTATGACCTTACTTTTGAATCTAAAGCATCTTGAGTTGATGTTTCTGTATTTTAGCAATAGGGGTCAGGCATCATTCCTCTGTACTTGGTGAATCTGTTTTTCTAGCATCATGTATTGATGGTTATCCTTGCTCCATTATGTATTTGGCTGACAATAAAGAATCAGCTAAAAATATGTGGATGTATTTCTAGGTTTCTGTTGAGTTCCATGGCTGTTTTTGTACAATGACCTTATGGTTTACCCTATCATTGTAGTGCATTTTGACATCAAGAATTAGCATGCATCCAGCTTTATTCTTTCTTCTCAGATTTGCTTTGGCCATTTAAGGTCTTGCAATTCCCAATAAATTTTGCAAGTCTTACTTTGATTTCTATGGCATATACTTTTCATCATAGTTGTTAGATCACCTTCTTTAGTTTAGGCATTTTGAAGTTATTGCAAATGCAATTGTCATTTATTTTTCCCTCCCTATAGTCTGAATAGTGTGTAGAGAAGCTACTGATTTTCATATATTTACCTTGAATTCTGAAATTATACTTTTTTTAGTAGAATATATTTCCAGTGAAATCTTCAGATATTTCTCTGTGTAAAGGTATGTCATTTGCCAGGACACACAGCAGGACCTTGATGTCTCTCCTTTCTCTCACCTCACTGCTTTTCCTACAGTTCAGAGCACTGTCCTTGTTTTTCCTAGACTGTTGAGACACCACTTCAACATTTCATATTCAGTAATAAAGTTATCATTCAGTATCTCATATACATCATTGATTTTTCTGGTCTGTTCCTTCAGTGTAACTGATTGAAACTCCCTAAAATAAAGAGTTTGCAATTTTTTTTAAATTGCTTTATCATGCGATTGAGTGCTAAATTTCCTCTGTGATGTACTATGGTTACTCATCGTGTATATGAAGCTATATACCATTAAGAACTTCAGGAAGAGATGGTTTACTTTAGGTTATGGTTCCAGAGAGATAGAGTTTACGGGAAGACAGAGCAGGAACATGGAGTAGACTCCACACATGAAGGGGAGAAGGGGGAAGGCTAAAAACCCTTAAAACCAGTGATGAACTTCTTCCAGCAAGGATCCCCTCCTTTCCCAAGGCTCCATGACTTTCCCAAGCAGCACCACTAGCTGGGAACCATGTATCAAATACACAAATCTGTGGGTGATCCTTCTCATTCAAATCTCACTCAGTTTCACAACCCTGGGTGTTATAATATAGCCATGGTAGTCATGCCACTCAGGATTCAGCTGCAATGCAGCTCATCTATGTGAAAACCCATCTGTAAACACATTGGCCTTCCAGGTCTTTGCCTATCACATTCAGTGATTTATACAAATATGTAAAGCAGAATTTATTTTATCTTCTCCATGTTTCAAGTCCCTACTGAAATTAGAAAGGTATCAAATTTAAAATTATAATGCATGGGGCTAGTAAGATGATTCAGGAGGCTAAAGGTGCTTGCTGAAGAACTGAGCTTGATTCCTGGGACTCATGTAAAGCTGGGAGAGCTGAATTCACAGAGTTGTCCTCTGACTTCCATATGTGCACATGTGCACGCCCTTCTACCATGCACATGCAATAAAGATAAACAATAAAAATAAATAGTAGCTGTGGCGACATAGGCAAAATAAGGAAACTTCATTCATAGGGTCATGGTAAGAATTAAATGAATTAGTAATTATTTTTAAAAACTTCGAGTACATTTGTTGTTTGATACAGACTAAAAAAATCACTGCATAAATGTAAGTATTTAGAAGAAGAGAAGAGAGTAATAAAATATGATAACTTTGTTTAAATCAAAATTATAAACTAAGCAGGTAGTTGTGCAGATGGCTGTTTTAAAATGTGTGTTCAAGTGAGGATCTTTCTGAAACAGCAACTTTAAGAATTCAGCAAATCTTTTACATCAGCATGAGAAGGGAACGTGTGGAAGGTGCAGGAACTGAGTTATACTTATCTTTCACCTCCTACTAATTATGTACTAACTGTCTAGTTTAGGGTGCAGGGGACCTTCGACTATCAAGGCTTTATAGGTAGGAGGTCATGTCTCTGATAAGACTGCAACTCAAAGTACCCACAGTTTTCATAGCCTTTGTCTAGATAAGAAGAGAAATTCTGGAACAGATTCTCTGAAGCTCTTGTATATGTATATAAAAAATAATAAGTTAATCCAGGTGTTGTGATCTGCTTGTATCATCTCAGGACTCAGGAGGTTGAGGCAGGAGGCTGAATAATTTGATGCCAATATGGGCTACACAATGAGACGTTTTCCCAGCAAGTAATGAATTGAACATATGTTTTATATAAATGCACTTTCTATATAATATATTGTGTATAACTATATAACATGCATCTATAAAACAAGCATTGACACAATCTTAAAATAAATAAAACAATATTTTAGATTACTTTTTAGTTCCTATTCTTCATAGCAGAGGCTGTTAACAAGTATTAGAAAAATGTGCATTTACAGTGAGATCCATTGTAAATCACAGTGGGTTCAAATGTGTGTTTCAGATGGGCTACACCTTTTCTAAAATAGTTTATTTTAAAAAATACTGCTTGGATTATGTAATTATTTTTCCTCTTTATTTTGTAGGTGACAGAGACCTAATCCAGAAAACAGAAGTCTGTCAGTTCTATCATGTGCTGCTTATTGCATTTTGTGACTGCATTTTTAATATTATTGAAATTCAGGCAATCTTCATAATGATTTTGAGGGGCTGCATTTTATCTTCTGAAACTATGATTTAATCACTGGTGCTAGGCCAGTGAGAGGTTTCAACAAACCAGGGAATGGCTGCTAAACTTGGCACCATTACCTCAACCCATGGAACCCCCATGGTAGGAGAGAAAAGATTCCTCGAGTTGCCTTCAAAGCTGCACGCAAACACACACACACACACACACACACACACACACACACACACACGCACCGAGTATAAATATATTAAAAATACTAAATGAAATAGGTGCCATTGTCCATATAGTTAAATTACCACAAAGGAGTTGTTCCTTGCAGTGTGCAGAAAGCTAGCTGGAGAGGAGTCCCTGATAGCCACGGCCCTTCCTGCTGTGGAGTATGCCTACTCTTTCCTCCTGTGCTATCTATACTGTGCCTGGAGCACCCAAATGCAATTCCCCATGCAAGTCATGTTAAGGAGTGAGTGTGCAAAATATTTTCTTTAGTTAATTAGGGAAAAAAAGTAATTTCGCTAATAAAATTTTCTTCTTTCATATCCAAAACTCAACAAATATTTGAGTACTCCACAAAGAGAAATATTAACAGTTATTTCCCTGAGTCCATTTCCCGTAATGTTGAAGCATTTGTGTTCCCAAATTTGCATAAAGATTCAGAAATTAAGAAATCCTAGCTATGAGCACAGAAACTCCACTTGAGGCCTCTGAGTGTCTTCGGAGCCCGGGAACCGTAGCAGGTGGAAGCAGCGAGCCCGCACACCGTCCTCCTTTCTGAGGTGGCTCTCACCTCTAACTCTTCTTCTCCATTAAAACACATTCAAACATAATTAGTGGAGCATTAACATGGAAGAAATTTTGTAATTGCCCGTTGTATTGTAGCCATGGTTACATCAAGGATTTATAGCGAGGAACTCCCGGCTGGGCACGAACAAGCAGTTAGCGGTAACAGCAGTAAGAAAATGTTTGTGTGGTTGTGCAGGTGTGCTGACAGGAGTGTTTGCCAAAACGAGAAAAAAAAATAGAAGAAAGAAGGAAAAAAGATAAGAAGAAGAAAAAGAATATTCGGTGACATTTAAGGTGCTAATATCTGGAAGTCAACCTTTAATTTGACAGCTTTTAGTGCTAGTTAGTTTTATTCATCCAGGCGAGGCGGAGGAAATTTGAAACACCTTTAAATTATCACGTTTTTCCACGGAGCCTTAGGCCTGTGTGGAATACTGCAGCCATACCTTTTCCTCACTGCACTGCCCACTTTTTTTTTTTTTTTCCAGGTCAGTTGAAGTAAAACTTTCATTCCCTTTTGCAGACAATTAATCTTTGGCTAATTGAAGCAGCAATGCTTCGGGATGGGTTTCAGTGGGGCCTCTAAATCTCATTTAGCAAAGTGAATTCAAGGCACACGCCGCACCTAATGATGTGACAGGTGGACCGCACCACAAGACAGCAGCCTCGCAAAAGTTGATTCTCATTAGACCCGCAGAGTCCCGCAGTCAGTTTTCTGATGGCTGAGGAACACTAATCGCATCTGTTTGCTGCTGGGTGGGGTGGGGGAGGCAGCGAACTTGGAAAGGGGATTGAAGGGAAGAAAATCAGAGGACAGGGCAGCATTCTCTTCTATTCTTCCACGTTTAATATCCTTGACTCCTGCCCAAAAACCCAGCAGGTCTACCACCCACCAAGCGCTCAGCCTCCTTTCTGCTGACTCCAACAGGGTGCACCCTTTTCCTAATTAACTAAAATGGCTACGGAAAGCAGAGGCGGCCTTGTGTTGGGTGAACCAATTATTTTGAAGGGTATTAAGTCATCAGATTTACTTTTATCTTGATTGCATTGTGGAAATCGTGCATAATTAATGGTGGGAGCTTATTAGGAAAATGATTAGGCAAATTACACAGGTGTCGGATGCATTTTTTATGATAAATTTGCTAGAACAATCCTGCAATTCCATCTGTTCAGCTCACATCAGAATGTCACTCGGAAGAAATTAATGGTGCAAGAGTTATAGGAAGTTACCAGTGGCTCTGGTTGCAGATTTAGGTCATCTGTGTATAAATACACAAACATATTAAATATATATGATCACCTAGCAATTTGCTAATAAGTATTTGATGTTACAGTTCAGTAAGTTCTTGTTTAATCTTCATGTTGATGATAATAAGATGGAAACAAAGAAATGAAACAAAAGGAGATACCACCTCACCATTAGTCTTCTGTGTAAGTAAATAATAATAACCATAAGCTCTAATCACTCTCTGTATTATGTAATGACTTTAGATAAGCAGTTTCCTGGTAGCTTGAATTCTTGTGTTTTGTGTCACCCTTACCTACAGCCATTCTTTTTCAGTTTCCTTTAAATTTTAAATGTAATTACTTTGCTAGACAAACTTTATCTGGAGAAAATTGTGTGGATACATAGCTAGTACACACATGTAAATGAATGTTCTAAAGAGTCAACTTGAATGGTGTTGGTGCAGCTCAATGGTAGAGTGTCTGTGTAGCAAGCATATGACATTGAGTTCTATACCCAGAAACAAATGTACAAAACTATGATAGCAAATAAAGTGAAAAGAAGCAGCTTCCTTGAGGAATTCCAGAAGAGTCAAACAGGAAAACTTATAGGGACTTTCATCCCACCTCATCATTTATCAGCTGAGGTCAAGTCATACCTGTCCTCATCCACATAAATAAGAGCAAGAAATGTGCTCTCCACAACCTTCCTTACAGTACAGCAAGATGCAGTTTTAAAAACTGAAATGCCAACACAATATATGTGAGAGTGGTCTTTGACGACTATCAGATTTATTTATTTTTTGTTCTGTCACTAAAAGTTTTCAACTCTTAAATCACATTTCAGCTAAAGACACCAGAAAATGCTTCCCATTTAAAATATGGATGGTGGCACTAACCACTACTAAGAACAAAAAGCATTGTCACCTGTAGTGGGTAGCCATTCCAGCTTTGATCTGGAAGTTCCAAACCCCATGGAGGCTTCAGTAATTGTCACGCCTACAAGGCGGGGCCAAGGGAGGACCCTGGAGGCCTGAGATCCAGATGGGCCAGCTCTCTCTGTTCCTGGACCCTGGACAGTGGAGGTTGACCAAGCAGAGCTCCAGAGAACACCGCTGCACGGCGATGCACCTTCCCCAGACCCTGCGACCTACCTATCCCTTCATTTGTAAGTTATGCCACTAATAAACTTTCCTTTTAACTATGTGGAGTGGCCTTAATAATTTCACCAATATCTGGTGCCCAACGTGGGGCATGAACCCACGACCCTGAGATTAAGAGTCTCATGCTCTACTGACTGAGCTAGCCGGGCTTTTTTTTAAGATTTATTTATTATATATACAGTATTCTGCTTGCATGTATCCCTTCAAGCCAGAAGAAGGAGCCAGGTCTCATTACAGATGGTTGTGAGCCACCATGTGGTTGCTGGGAATTGAACTCAGGACCTCTGGAAGAACAGCCAGTGCTCTTAACCTCTGAGCCATCTCTCCAGCCCTATTTCTCTAGCCCCCTTTTTATCACATGCAGCTGAAAAGGAAACAGATAAGTACACACACCCACACACCCCACACAGACATACGCACTCACCGTGGTCATAATATCAATGCCATAGCATATTCATCACTTTTGAGAGTTCGTTTTTCCTCATCATTTTCTGCATGATAGCACTCAGGATCCAAACTCAAACAGCAGAATATGACCAATGAGACTAGGCTTGTCTGTTTTGGATCTGACTTCTTAAGATAATCTTCCAACATTTAATTTCTGTATGGTGTTCAGTAGATCTCTGGGAATTGTTCAGACTCTCCCACAAGCTTTGTTCCCTTTGGAAATTGCCAACTGTATTTTTCTTTCTTTTATTTCCTGGAATTCTTCACTGTAATCCTGTTTTCAAAGGCATCCTACACTCCCTCTTACTGAAGTAAGTGGGGTCAGACATTGCTTGTCTGTTTTGAATCTGACTTATTAAGATAATCTTCCAACATTTAATCCTGATGTCACACAGGTTAATTTTTTTCTTTTCTTCTCATTTTTCTTTCCTCTTCAGTAAGATTTTAAAAGGTGCCATTAGTCCTGATTATGATATTGAAATTGTGTCTTTTACAAATATTCAACTTCTGTGGTTTTTGTTTTGTTTCACACTACTCCAAAAGCTACACAAAGGTTTGTTAGCATTTCAATCAACTTAAGGAAATCTGTATACTTTTGTTTTCTTGATACTTGCTATTGTAACGTCATAATTTACTTCATTATAAAGTCCTGTACCATTAAAATGTTTATATTTTTGTTCTTAATACATTTATCTTTTAAATATTATTTGTATTAATTAATTTGAGAATTTAGTGCTGTGTATTTTGATCAGATCCCACTCCCATTTCTCCAACTCCCCTCAGAACCGTCCGTTATTTCTCTACCCATTCCACTTCTTAAATTCTAGTCTTTTTTTCCTAACTCATTGAGCACAATTTATGCTACTCATGTATTCTTGGGTGTAGAGTTACACCCAGGAGTGTAGTTGACCTACCAGGAGTGGCACCATTAAAGAAAACTGGCTTTCTCCCAGCAGCTATTAATTGCCTGTCATTCCATTCAACAGCTCCAAGTGGGACTTCATGTCCACTTCCCTTTTCCATGGCGGGATTTTGTCTGGCCTGCGCTTGCACAAATCTTGAGTACACTCTCACACCTACTGTGAATTCACATGTACAGAAAACATTGCTTCTTTGTAGCTATCCATAGTTTCTGGCTCTCACAATCTTTCTGTTCTCTTTCTCACATCGGTCTTGGAGGCTTGGTAGGAAGGAGTATGATATAGATGTCATATTTAGGACTGAGTATTTTACAGTCTCTATTCTCTGAATGAGTTGTGGATCTCTGTATTAATCTCCACAAACTACTAGCGGAAGCACTTTGGATGAGGGCTGAGAGAAGCATTAGCACACGGGTGTAACAATAAATAGGAGTTGTTTTACAACCTTGATCTCTAAGCAGAATCAGAAAGTACATTTTTTCCCTAGGGCCTATAACATTTCTAGCCACAGGTTCTTGGCCCTGATATGGGTTATGTCTTGTGGAGTGGGCTTTAAATTCACCTGGAAAGTGGTTGGTTACTAGCATGGAGTTTGTGGCACTATTGCATTAGTAGGCATGTCTTGCCAGGCAGATCATTATTGTAGCCTACAGGGCTCACAGCCAAGTAAAGCTGATGACTTTTTTTTTTCTCCACTGGTAGCATCTATAGCACCTTCCAGAACTATGAAAGCTAGCCAGTGTCTTTTCACTTTCACAATATGATCAAGATGATGAATGTGTTACAAAATTGAATTATTCTGTATCTGTCTACTCATTTAACTTTACCAATGAAACTTATATCCCCATGCATTCTTTTTTTTTTATTGATATTTTGAATCTAATTACTTCAGCTTAAACAATTCCTTTGAGTTCTGGCTAAATAGGTGTAGTCATAAGAAAATACTTCCATTTTTTTTTCTGTGAATGCATTATATCTCTGGGTTTTTTTTTGTTTGTTTGTTTGTTTGTTTTTTGGTTTTCGAGACAGGGTTTCTCTGTGTAGTTTTGGTGCCTGTCCTGGATCTGCTCTGTAGACCAGGCTGGCCTCAAACTCACAGATTTCTTTTTCTTCCATAGTATTTATGGTTCAGGTTAATTATTTCAGATCTTCCAGTCTCTCCTCTCCTCAAGGTTGTTATAACCAAGTTCAATTACAGCCATAGATAACTTTCCATAACATCATGTGCCATTTCTCTTGCTGCATTCAAGATTCTCTGTCTTTGGCTTCTAATCATTTGGTTAAAATATGTTTATATGTGGAGTCATGTGGGATTTGTGGCTCTGAGTATTCATTTCTCTTTGAACTTAGGCAGCTCAACAGTTGTTTATCGTCTCTCTGAAGCTCCCATGAAGCACATGCTGGTTTATTCAGTGATGCATTTTAAATTTGATATGCTTCTCTCACCATGTTGATTATATATGTTTTCTCCTCTTTTTTGTTTGGTTCATTTAAATGGTCTCTATCTCATTTTTCATCTGCTCTTTTTATTAATGCATATTTTTTTCTAATTTCAATTAGTTGTTGATCTGTTATCTTGTAATTCACTAAGATTTAAGAATATGGGGCTGGAGAGGTTAAGAGCACTGGCTGTTCTTCCAGAGGTCCTGAGTTCAATTCCAGCAACCACATAGTGGCTCACAACCATCTGTAATAAGATCTTTCACCCTCTTCTGGCCTGCAGGCACACAAGCAGACAGAACACAGTATAAATAATAAGTAAATACATCTTTTAAAAAAATTAAAGAATTATTTTGAATTCTTTGTCAGGCAGTGTTTAGATTTCTATTTCTTGTTAAGCGAAGACATCTTTCTTGCTCCCATGCCTTGACAGCTTGGCGAGGAAATGTGGGTTAAGTAACAGCAATGTTTTTACAATTTTACTGCCATTTCTCATGTCTGTACTTGCGAGTTGTAGCCTCCAATCTGGATTCAAGCTTCATGAATGCATTCTAATTCGGTTTACTTTCTTGAGATCTAACTCCTCGTCAGTCTTCTCCTTTCATTAATAATAGATTCTCTTATTTTCATTGGTTGCTGATCCACTTTCTTCTTGATAGTCTTTCTTCCCTGTCCAGTTCGCAGGTCACTAATATTTGTAAGGATAAAAGTCTGAGGCACTGAGGAGATGGCTCAAATACTGATGTTCTTGCTGCATAAACATGAGGTCAGATGTCAGTTCTCAGCATTCTCACGTAAAAAAACGAACGGGAGTGGAGCATGGTGGCACAGGCTGTCATGTCTATACTGAGGAGGCAGAAAAAGGAGTACTCATGGAGCCTATTGGCCAGCTAGTCTAGCTGAACTGGTGAGCCCTTAAGTGGTTCTGTCCACCCACAAAAATGGTGAAGAGTAAGTAAAAAGGACACTGAAATCAGACTCTGCTCCTACCACATACATGCTCATGTGCACTCATTCACAAGAACATCCATACGCATGCACCCCCATATACAGACACATACACATACAAAGATAAAGATCATAAATGAACATAATTCCTGTGTGAATGTCATATCCACTTGTATTACAAATACACCAACCCTGTGTGTTTAAGTTGTTGCTCCTGTGAACTGCTAGGTTTTCTCACTTACTGCATGTTCACTTATTTCCAAATAGTCTTTCAGTTTCTTTTCCAAATTCAAAAAAAAGCAAACATTATTTCCTGAACCAGAGAGATATGAACTGTGATTTCAAGCTACAAAGCTCTATTGACAGAAACGTACCAAAACATGGAATGTTTTCATCTGGATGTGTCCCATTACCATGACTGAAAGCCAAGTCTAACAATGAAGAAGAAATGGAAAATTTGGATGGTAAGTAAGGTCATGACATCAGCAGTAACTTAAACAGATCTGCAAGGCAAGCTTTTGTGTTGTTCCCTTAGAAAAGGTAGATTAGCGGGCCTGGGTTGCTTTACTCAAATTACACTGTGCTCATTTATGTTAATTAGTTAAGTAAGCATGAAGAGGTTAAGGTAAACTCTAAATTCAAAGGTCAGACATAAAAGTTTATTCTTGATATGTAAGAATTAGATGGAAAAACATTATCAGAAGAGTTTGATGGATAGTCACCCTTTGAACAAACATACCTTTCACTAATACAGCTTATCCCAAAATGCCAAGCCTGCCTGAATTTGTCCATTTGTTTTGGATGATATGTGAACCCAGACAGCATCCACCATGGTATAGATGTTATCATTCTATAGAATCAGCTATTAACTGAAACACAAGAAAAATACATAAAATGCACTTAAAGATAAATAAAGTAAAATATGACTGCATTTTGCTTAACTGAAATGTTTAAAGAAGGATATATATGAAAGATAACTTTGGGTCTAGCACCACAAGGTAAAAGTTGAGAACTGATTCTAATAAGTCCTTTCTGACCTCTATAGGTATGGTGTGGCACATGCACACCTACACCCCCTCCAACACACACACACACACACACACACACACACACACACACACACACACGCACGCACGCACACACACATGTACACACATATGCAAACACAAATACGAAAGTAAATAAATATTATATTTTTAGATAAGTGCATTTGAAGTTAAAGAATCAGCTCCATAAAACAAAGTGACCTATTCTTAACTTATATATTCCTTAGTTCTTCTATGTGTATGAAATTACAGAAAGACATTGACACAAGCATATAGACTGAATACACATGATGCTTATGTTTTTAATTTTTATTTTTATTATGGTTTAAGTGTGTGTGTGTGTGTGATGTGAGAGGACATCTGTGTCATGTTGCATTATGGAGTTTAGCAGGCAAATTTGTGGAGTCACTTCTACACTTCCACTTTTTATGGGCCCCAGGAATGTGACTCAGGTCACCAGACTTGCCCTTCAAGAGCCTTTATCTGCTGATCTATCTTCCTGGTCCAAAGCTTCTTTTGTGGACTTTTAAAAAATAGGTTTGTTCTTTGATAATTTCATATATGCATATAATGCAGTGCACTTATGCTCTGTTACACCTTCTTTGAACACACCAGCACCTCTGTAACCTCCCTTTCACATACACACACACACACACACACACACACACACACACACACACACACACA